>JAGFPH010012971.1:8711-28065 GCA_018207615.1 Philaenus spumarius | reverse complement strand
CATAATATTATCAGGGACAGTCTAATAAGTATATTTATGTATTTAAAATTTTTTTTCAAAATTATTATAAATTAAAAATATTTGCACCCTGAACTGTACACTTTTTGGAGAATGACCCATTTATTATAGCCTAGCCTACACACTCAATAAAACAAATATAATAAAACATAACCCTGAACAGAGAGTTAACTCCTCCTAATGGTTATAGTTTGTAAAGCTATAAAAACTATATTTTATTATCTTATTCAAAACATTGATTATACATTATAACTAAAGATATGAATTTCAGATATTTAAATATAATTTGCCTACCTTGTCGCAAATATATAACTTATTCAGACAATAAATGAAATTCAATTTTGTTAAAATATACATTATTAGTAACTAGCCTAAAATCATCTTTTATGACTCATAAGTTACACACTTGTATACCACATGTAAAGTCTGTTTGAAAACAAAGCAAGAGACTGTAGGAAATGTTTGCCTGAACACATTTGTAGCACTACATTAATTACTATCCTGCACAACAAAATTAACAAAATTTTAAAGAATGCCACACAAATTTGTTAAAACATGAACAGCTTAATTTAGATTTTCTGAGCTTATTTGGATATTAATTAATTAGCCTACCACAACTTCAAGATACAAAAGTAAGGGGTTTTATTCTGTCTGAGTTTGTGATGTACAAACAACAATGAATTTTAGACCTATATATTAACAAATTGCTACCGGTAATCGATTAGGACACAAAATATTTTAAACCTTAGACCAACTCGTGAATGAAACAATATTTATGAATGAAGACTGATTTTACATGATCCTAAGAATTAGAACATAACCTATAAATATAGCCTATTAGAAATAGAGACATAATTAATTAAAGAATCAAACTGCTGATTTAGAGTTAGTAGGATAGGTTCATTACTGTATAACAAATGGTAACAGTTTTTACTGTTGCTATAAATAAAGCCACATTTTTTATTTAAAACTGCTAATTATAGGCTATTTGTAATAAGTTACTGTACACAAAATAGCATAGGCCTTCATCTGCAGCTGTTCTGTAATGTAATATAATATATATAACAAAAATCATTACAATTATTATTTTAAAATTATCCTATATAGGTAGGCCTAAGACAAACACTAGAATAAAATTAGATGGTAGGCTTTCTATTGTTTTAGGTGTTTAAGCTTACGTTTAAGTTAGTTTAATCATAGATCATGAATAATAAATAGATCTTGCATCCATACGGGACTACGGGTGTTGTGTGCCGGAAAAAAGGTGTTCGCGAAAATAGTACATGATCGCGCCGCGAGGTAGCGCTAGGGAGAAAGCATTGTAAGCATTGGTGTTTCCAACCAGCTTCCTTCGTTTCCCCAATAGATAGGGCCAAAAAAGTCGAATTTCCAGTGGAACAAAATATTGCATTGGATCGGAGTTCTATTAGGTTATCCAAATACAATGGTTTAATGGAGTATTGCTGGTATCAGTGCATAGCCTATTTATATAATGCCTATAGGTTTATTAGGCCTACGATTGTTTTTCTATTTCATTTAGGCGTACATTAAATACAAAATATAGCTTATTCTTTTAGTTTATATGTTTTGTTAATATTTATAGGTTTTGCTTTACGATACAACTGAAGTGGAGTATTTTCGTTTGAATACTTTGACAACCCAAGCGTTGATAAAATAAGTAGTGGTAAAATAATATTTGCTGACAAAATTGTTCAAGTTTATTCCCCAAAAATATACACTTTTATATTAGTTAGCATTTTCAAAATTTACATATTAAATGAAACAATCAAGGGTGTAAGTTTTATTCGACCCTAGTCTAATATTTTTGCAGACGTTTTACATTCTACTGCTAAATGTTAAATACAGGTAAACATACTGTGACTAAATACTAGGCCTATAGGTTAGAACCTTTTAGGTTTTTTTTTATTCTTGCATTTCTGTTGCCATAGGTTAGCCTAGGGTTGAATAGTAAAATTGCGCCCAATCAAGTTTAAGCCATGTTTAGACTAGATTATAAATCGAGTAACTTACAATGTTTCCTAATGTTGTTATAGAAACAAACACAAAATGAAAATAATGTTAAAATCAATGTTATTCAGCAATTGGCATGCTACTAACACAACATAATATTAACTTGTTCACAGTTAGTGGGTAAAACCGAAGAATGTTAGCAACATTTTGGCAAAAGTATACATCCACACTCCAGCTGATTTGAAGGTTAGGTTGCTAACTTATGGATTTGAAAATAAAATCATTAAACAAAAATAGCCTAAAATTCAAACTTACAGACTCTTATCACAGTATGTTACCAGATTGTTAACTTTTTTTTATAAGTTTCTAACATCAATTAAGTTATTTTGTATAACAGAAATATGACAATGTTTATACTAGGTGGCAAATGAAAATGTTGTTAACATTCTCAATAGTAGAAAGTGTAAGTCACAAAAATGTTAACAACACGTTGTGTTATAAGTTTTTGTAAATATATTAAAATAAAACTGATCCAGGCCTACCCTCATTAGAAATAAATTAATAGTAAACTAAAATTGAAAATGTAATCTTCCTCTCTCAAACCTACAATATAAACATAAAATGACCAATTGTTTAAAAAAACTTGAACAACAATGTGAAATATTATTGCTTAATAAGTGATGTAAAACTGCCAACAATTTCATGCTGATTCTGTCCTTTATTTACTTCATTGAACAATTTCGCTCTTTCAGCATAAAATATCATAGCCTGTCCTAGATTCACTTATTGAATTACTCCCTTTGTTATGTTATGATGGACCACTTGATTAGCTTAAAATATTGTGTTAGGCCTACCTATGTAATATCATTGTTATACATATTGTTTTGATAACAAATGCAAATAAAAAACCGAATTTATTTTGTAAAGCATATGCCATATACAATTTGCATTGGAAAGAATCTCTGAATAGCTAACATCAAAGATAGCCTATTTTAGCACTTAACATCAGGAACGTTCCACAATGGCATTATTTCTTTTGTGATATTTTATCTTACTCGTTAAAGAGTTTAACATATATATATATATATATAAACACCTAGCCTAAACTCTCTTTTTATGTTCAATTTATAGAAGCTCAAACATAGAATTACCTCCCATCTTGCATTGTGTCTATTGTTGTGATTTGTTATTAAGCCTACTTCATGTCAATATGGATGTTTGAGTTTGGACTGGGTCTAGCGGAACTTTCACACATAATTATATAATTAGGAAGAATGTTAGTAAGCCAATATCAAGTTCAAGTTGTAGAAAAACAAATGCAAAAATCTAAAAGGCTTTTTTGTAAATATAGGCTAACCCTAATTTTGTAAATACGGGTTTATGTTTTCGTTCTGAGGAAGAGCCTTTGCTTTAGTGTGAAATTTGTTTTGAAACACTATCCAATGAATTTATGAAACTATCAAAACTTGAAAGGCATGTCTTGTATCAACTAAACATCCTGAATACGAAGGAAAGTCTTTTATTTCTTTTGAATCAAAAGAGAAAATTTTCTATATCAGTACTTAAGAAAACAGAAAGCAACCTGCGACTCCAGCGTAGAGGCAGTAGGTTACGCGGACATTGCTCATCCTAATTCCATTTAAAACCCGCAATTGTTCAAATACTGTAGCGTTTTTTTTTTAAATAGGTACCAAACTCTTGGGGATAAAATTCTTCATCCGAATGGCTTGGTAATTTTTCGCTATAATTATTAGTTACAACGTAAAAAAATATTTAAAGTCACTCTATAGCGGCGGTAGGTTACACGGACATTGCTCAGCCTAAATCCATTTAAAAACTGCAATTGTTCAAATAGCGTTTAAAAAAAATACCAAACTCTTGGGGACGAAATTCTTCATGCGAATGGCTTGGTAGTTTTTCCCTATAATTAATAGTGACAACATAAAAAAATATTAAAAACCAATGTTTTAAATTGTTAATAAATATTAAACTAAATGTTTTTTTTAGTTTTGGAAAAGCCATTTGCATGCATATTGGCCATAGCTTTAAAATGACATATCGTTCATAATTTTCCGATCAAAAATAAAGGAAAAATTTGGATTTTAATTTAACATTGGTCAACATGGCCGACAGCTAGAGCCGACCCTTAAATCGATAATGGAAAAATTTTCAAAACAAAACCAAGTAGGCCTACCTTAGTTTCTTACCACTTTCTTAATCTGAAAGAAGGGGTCACCTCATACATACCTTCAGCAAAAGTAATAAGTAGGCCTAATGCTCTGATTTGATGAAAAGTGTAAACAAAATGAAATTCTTTGAGAACACAATTATTAATTGTAAAAAGAATAATTGATGAAATATTGGGGAGTATGAAAGAAACTCCCATGACTTATGAATAAAAGTGAATATTTTTCTCTGCAGCTTAAAAGTAAGTTTATTAGCGGCCAGGCTAATTTATTAAGTTTTGATCGTTTTAAGTTCCATTGGCAATATTGAAAAAGAAATGTTGTTTTACCAGCCTTTGCTCACAAATATAACTAGCGAAGAGATTTTCAAATGTTTTGACAATTTTATAAAAGAAAATTAAGTAAATTAGTACCTATGGGACAAAATGTGTAAGTTTTACCCTTGATTGTGATGGTGCTATGTTTGGAAGTGGGCTGGTATGGTCGCAAAAGTTAGGTCAGTTGCCCTTTTGTAGCACATAAACAAAATGCCAAAACATTGTCAACTTTACTAAAACAAGACCTGAAAATTCCAGGCTGATTGGTGTTTGGTGCAATAAAATGGGCAGTAAACACCAACAACTTGTATGCCGAGTTCTATGGCTATCAATATTATTTGAACTGCAGGAAGAACTCAGGGTTTTCCTTATGAAGGGAAATTTTGATAGAAAACTTGCTTAGACTGTTTGAAAGTTCCTACTTACTACACTGCGTGCAACCAATAAAAACTGGTAGAAACAGTTGACATATTTAACACATATTTTCAGTGCTCTCGACGTTCTTAACACTGCAGGGAAGGACGCCCATAAGTTTTTTGTACAAGTTAGAAGCAATGATAGTTAAATTTCCAATATGGGTACAACATATGGACAAAATTTACTTCGTCGTATTTTCAGTCCTTCATGATAAGACTAAATTGGTAAAGAAAAAATAGATAAGGCAAGAGCAACAACGATAAAAGATCACCTCCAATCTTTGGCCTCCAACTTCAAGTAATTTAAGGTTATAGGTTATATTTACAAAAATTTTAAATTAATATTTTGTTAAATAACTTTAAAAAGTATGCCTACTACTTATATATTTTTAGGTAGGCCTATGCCCAAGTATATATTTTTTAATATTAGGCTACTAAATAAAGAAAGTAGGCCTATCAGTACCATTAAATGAAGAAGACTCATTACAGAAGTTGAAACAGAAATGTGGTGTCTTGTTAACTTTAGGCCTACTGTTTGACCCTAGGCTAACCTATGGCAACAAATGCAAGAATAATATATTTTTTTAAATAGCCTAAAGATCCTAACCTATATAGTGTTAAGTCACAGTATGTTTACCTGTATTCAACATTTAATAGTAGAATGTAAAACAATGTCGTTGTCTGCAAAAATATCAACATAGGGTCGACTTAATGCCAATTTTTCTATTGTATACAATATAACTTAGCCTAGCCTATTTTAATCCTTTTACAGTAGATTTCATTAATGACTTACACATAATGTGTTTGTATTTTTTTTACTTGTAGGCCTATATTTAGCTAGTGGGCCTCAAAATATTTTCTGCACAACCAGAAAGGTTAGGAACCGCTTATTTACACAACCCAACCTAAATTCAGGTACCAACGCCCCTAAGTTACTTATTTATAAAAGTAGCCTAATATCCATTTAGAAATATATTGCTAAAAAAATAGCGATCAGGGCATTTCATAATTACAATGATTGGGACAACTATTGTCTGTCTAGATTCATTTCTGAAGTGCAATTCTAAAACATTGAGCAATTTTTATAAAACTTAACAGGTCACTTCATGCAGAAATTAGCTCCAGGCATAGTTCTAATGAATATTGAAATACAATATTATAAAAAAGATAGCTGAGTCTGACTGACATAAATATAACTATTAAAGCCTACTCTTAAATCTCATTATTTGCCTACTACAATCTCATATTATTTTAGTATTCTGTAAAGGCAGACTTACAAAATTTAACTTGGGCCTAATCAAATATTTTATAGGTTCAGATTTCTTTTGCATAAAGCAAGTAAATTATCTCTCTCTAACACTTTTTTAAAGAAAACTATGTAGGTCTATTATGATTGTGAAGTCAAAAATCAAAATACATTTAATAAAAACTAAGAACATGTGTTATTAAAAGTAAGTAGGTCTTGCTACAAGACAAATTGAACAGCACAGGAAATAACATCATAATATTTTAAAGACCCTTAATCATAACAGATTTTGTTAGGATTGGCGTTTAATTATTTGAATTAACTGGCCCAATTTTATATACATGAAGAAATAGTACGAACAAAGTATTAATTCAAACAAAAAATGTAAAAATGGTCAGTGAAATTTGAGATAAAAATAAATAACATATGCCTGAATCTCTCTCTTTCTCTATTCATAAAATGCAACTAAATTTATTTACCTGATAATTTTACAAGAAAACAAACTGTTGGACAAAATTTACAATAATAATTTATCCATAAATAAATAATGTCAAGGTAAATCTAGCTAACCTTGCAAAATGCGTAACAAGAATTTTGACAATGGCCACAAACAAAATCAAAAATCCAGAATAAAGGTCGCCTAAACAGAAACACTTCTAAACAGTACGTAATGAAGGCTTCCCTAAAACAAAAACAAGAACGTAATATCCTTGCAACAGCTGTTTGGTTAAATTCTAGTGCGTTCTTTTTTATACAACATAAAATGTTATATAATTAAAAATAAAATTGTATACAAACATAGGACAAATTATTGTAAACTTGAGATTTGAGTTATATTTTAGTAGTAATATTCAATGGTAATCTACAAATTAAATATTTCATAATAATTTCCAAAAACAAATTTATCTTAACTCACGAAAAATATTATGGCCTTTTGAACCTATGTGAACTTTTTATAGTGCAATTACAATATAGTTATTAAGTTTAAACATATCAGTTTATCCTTTACACTTACGGCACGAACACGGTATAATATAAAGTAGTAAAATACACTTGCTTTGAAATGTACATAGTATTTTTTATAGAAACATACAATAAGGTATACTGTACCTGACATATTCTAATCATCAAAATTTCTTAGCTAAATGGGTTGCTTTTCTAATTAATTATAAATCTCTCAACATTGATCTAATTACATCAGATATATATATATATGGGCTTAGTATTAATATCCAGGAACCGGTACTATTAATTTCGTCTTGAAGGAGCTTCTTTGTTATATATTATATTAGGAGCGGGAATTTCAAAAATGTTTTGTTAATAATGATATGCCATCCTTCGTTAATTGGTAATTAATTTAAACGATATGGTTCACATATTTAAAATACACAAATATAAAAGTGGATACACGTTTGCAAACTGCAATAATATTTGCAATAGTGTTTGGCATATCTACAGACCCATGCAAATATATGTCAAAGAAACCAGCCTGTCAAGCCCATAATTAGCAAATTGTGATTGCCAAAAAATGACAGTATTCTACTTTTGTTCTTATTAAAATAAATTTGGAAGGGAAAGACATTTACATAATTTTAGTTTAGTTCTATTTTGTACGCTCCCAACTTTGACAATAGCTTGGTTACTTTAAAAATGTTTGTTGGATCTATTTATAGATCCATTGACCTACATCTCATATTGACTCTTCAAAAAAGTATGCCTTTAATTGTATTTACGTAGAAAAAAAATAATACAGATGATTTGAAGTATAAATACCACAAAAAATAGCTTGGCGCTTACAAACTACAGAAGTATTCTGAAAATTAGTATATAATCATTTAAGAAAGCTAGCACATTTCAGAACCCAACTATTTTGGAGTTATGATGAAAATTCTAGCTTCATCATTACTTTTATCTTTGTGTCTGTGCGTTAAGGCTCGGCAGACCCAGCAACATAATGAATAATTATGTTATTTGAAAGGTTACGACAGTCCAAATATGGGTATCATTCAGTTTTTAACTAAATTTGTTCTTTGACTTAGTTTGTGATTTTTTCTAATTCAATAACTAATGCAAATATCAAAATTTCACCACATTCAAAGTTTAATTATCTTTCAAATAAAAGTAACTTCAATAAATTTGGATAATTTAAGACGAAAAAATCTGCTTTATCGTGGAAGCATGTTCGCGCCGATTTTGTGTTCCTACTCGAGTGTATAGCCTGTTCTCTGGTGGTTATCACATCAACTTGTTGCTTGCGGAGGAATACTAGAAAAGTAATACAGCCTTAAAGCTGTGTTCAACTTAGACATTTTTGTTCACTCCTGTTGAGCTTTAAGGACTACTGATGGATTTCAGACTCAATATTTTAAATGAAACAGTTACGAAATATAAAAATGATTTTAAGAAAAAAGAGGAATAAAAACAATAAAGACATTGAGTTAATAAAGTACTGGATTTTTTTATTATTTTGTATATAAAATGTATTTAAAAATATACAATTTCTTTATTGTGATATTGTTTTGTTAATATGCTTACAATAGTCCAAGTTTATAAGCTTAATCTGTAATCTGTATAGTTTTTCTTTACTATATCTAGTTTAGTGTCTTGTAAGAAAACTATTTTATATTAAAACATATTTTGTTGATTACCATATAAAGTAACGTAAGCCTACATTATTTTAAAATAAGTAGGTGCAGAATTTAAATATAGAAAATTTACCATAAATACCAGCAGAAGGCAAAATTTTACTTTTCCAAGAACGACAAATAAATTTAGTGTTTGGGAAAGTAAAATTTGACAACTGAGGCCCATTTTACAAAGCTGTAATTTTTTTATAGAAAACACTTTTCATGAAGATTTCTGTGACTTGCAGTATAATAAGTTGTGGTGAATTCATAAAATAACTTCCAACAGATGTTATTCTGAAACGTTTTTTATATTCATACACTTACTTGACGTGAAAATAAAATATTTCTCTAAAAGTTCTCCTGCACTTTGACCCTCTTCTGAAGAACCAAACCACATTTTAATAAAATATGCATATAAAACAATTACTTTACTTTTTTGTTAAGCAAAAAATAACAAGTTGGTAAAAAGTGTCAGCTACAAGATTGATTACAGACAAGTTAACAAGTAAATCACTCGTGAAAATATACTCGTACAAACGTATTTGTGTGAGACACTGGTAATTAGGTATTTTGGAAAATTTAAATTTTTGCCTACAAACATGTAACTTTGTAAAACAAGCCCCTGATAACACAAATAGGTACACTTTGTCGTTTAATTCACTAATAATTTTTGTTTTAATCACATCTGCTCTATTTTTTAGTTTGGCAGTGGAAAACATTTTACCTGTCATAATTAATAACCAAATATAAATGGTATACAGTGTTCGTAATTAGTCTTAAAAACTACAGTTATTTAAATTGGGGTTTGACAAACTTGAATATAAGTTAAAAAATAACCTGTACATTACCAAGGCCGTGGCCAGGATAATTTATCGGGGTGGATCAGGTCACGACCGGGGATTTCAATTTAAACCCTTTTAACAAATTCACTGCTAAGGACGCACATGTGAGCTTGACACTGAACACTATGAGAAGCGGCCGACGCACAGTGTATTGCGTCCTTCGCACGCCAACCCTAGTGTTCGGAGTATTTTTAATACACAGTACATTGCGTGCTTTGCACGCCAACACTTGTATTGGGAGTATTTTCAATATACAGAACATTGCGTGCTTTGCACGCCAATCTCAGCCTATGGACGCTTTAAAATATAAGTGATTTTACGTAGAAAGGTTCAAAACTAAAAATAAAGTAATTTTTACTCATTTAGGCTAAAAATATAAAAAATAAAAGGTCAGCTCCTAGCATAGGAAATGCGAAATTTGCGTAGCAGTGAACGTGTTAAACACCAAATTCCATGGTTATTTTGAAAATTATGATATAGTTACCCATGTAAAATATTATAGGATGTAAGGATGATGAATGATTTTGTTTTGTTAGAGTAAAGTATTTTTGTTGAACCTTCATAGTTTTCTTATTTAATAGATCAGATCAAGCTCACAAGAGAGTAAGGCTGTAACTTACTGCATCCATGTGTATTGTACGTTGTAGTTTAATCAAGCAAATCTAAATATTAGTATGCAAGCAATGCACAATGATGTAAAATATGTTGTTAGATCCTCTAATGTGTTGTCTATTTTATAATTTAACTTGCACTCTTTAAACCTAGTATTAATTTTTACTGCTGAATTTCGGAATTTGGGGGGGCCGACCCCCCCCCCCCCTTAACTCCCTTGGCTACGGCCTTGATCTGAAAGTGTTATACAAACAAATATTACTTTTAGTTATGAGAGGATTAAAGCAGTAGAGTGAACATATTCCAAACATCTTCATTTTGTGCCCGTTGTTAACAATAGTGGAATAATATAAAAACAAAGACAGGTGTCGGCTAAGCAAAATACTCAAGTTTAGGGTCTCATATTTTTTTATAGAAGTAGATGACTGATGAAATAGATTTGATCATTTAGGTCATTCCTGTTACACAATACCTTCAAACAAGCAAAACGTTTAACTAATAAATTGAAACACAAACAAATAATTTGTTTTAAATTAGGACATACATGGTTCTAAATCGTTACTAACAACAAAGATTACTTACTACGATAAATATAAAAAAAATATAAAAGCGAGTATAGGAATCTTTGGTATTAATCATATGAGCGGCGAGTTACATAATAATGTATAATTTCTTAGAAAAATATGACCTCCGAGTTTGTTTCCTTTCAGTAGGTTGCTGCTGTTAAAGTTATACATAAACGCTTACACAAAGTTACAATAATATTACATCAGATATCACATAATAAAAATTGATCACTTAGGTTTTCATATATCATTAGTAATTCCAGAGAAATATATTCACACAACAAGATGTTTTTAGTATACAAGGAAGTACAATTCGTCTAGCAACCCCTCTACTAAATGACAAAAGCACAAATTTTTCAAAACAATTACAATGCATAACAAAGTAAGCTACTTTAATTTGAAATAAAACCCACCTACATAAATTTTAAGACCACTTTGTGCGAGACCTAAATGTCAAATGTACATTTGTTATTTTATCCTGCAATGTACAGCAGTTCATTAAATATCTTTAAAATATTACTTAAACATAAGGTTTTATAAAAAAAAATATAAATTAATAGTTAAGGTTTTAACCTATCACTTTAACCCTTTGCACTCAGATAGCCGGTACTGCTGGCCATACGCAATAATTCTCAGTCAGCTCTGAATATTTACCGAATTAGACATCCTCACAGCTCGGATGGCCAGCCTGACTGGCCGCTTACGTTACTGTCAACAGCTAAGGATTATTTTTCACTACAATCTGAAATGTTGTTAGTGGGTATTTATTTCTTGTTTGACAACATCATGGGCTGCTTTTAGTAACTCCTTTATTTTGCCATACATAAAAGTAGATATATTCTTATTGGTGAGTTTTTGTTTTAGCTGTAAATATATATTAAATTAATAAAATAAACCATCAAATATCTTACTTATGTTTTTTATAAATTATCTAAGTTTGTGGAAGTCAATACTCTTGTGGTGATTTACTATGCTCTTTTTCAGAGTGTTATAAGTTATGGGATAGTTGCTTGGGGTGGAGCATACTCTAATAATTTAAATATCTTGCAACAACTACAGAATAAAATTTTAAAAATAATAAAGAGGAATGTTTTTGAAATAAACATTTGTCCTTTAAACTTGCAACAATTATTTTGTTTGGAATCAATGGTATATCACTATAATGAACTTAAATGTAAATATGAAATTTCAACAAGTAGAACTAGAAATAAAAGTATTGTCTTACCAAAAATTTGTAAAACAATTGGCAATAAGAATAGTTATATTGTTGCTGTTAAATTGTTCAACAGATTACCTAATGAATGTAAAACATTAGCAACGAATAGAAGCAATAAACTTATTAAGAATAAGTTAAAAAAATGGATACGAGAAAATGTATAATTTTAATATTAAATTTAATTATTATTATATTTATTAATTGTTTAATTATTGTTATTGTTTGGTTTTTATTGGAATCTGATTCAAGATTTCTATTTTTGTTAGCAAACATATTTATATTGTTATCTCCTACATTTTGCATGCTTGATATATTTTATATTCTTAGTTTATAGTTTAATTAGCATGTAATATGCCAGTTTCCTACGCACAGGTATTTTCATACCTCTGTAGGAATTACTACTGTATAATAAAAATATATATATAATATTCTTACTGGTTCAAATAAAAATAAAAATAAATAAATAGTATACAACTTTTCTAACAACACATTTTGTTAATTTAAAATAAAACAATAATTCGTTAGCCAAAAAGATCCAACAACCGGAAGCATTTATTTTGAACTGGAAGTAACATTTTTTAATATTTGTCGTCCTAGAATGAAACTTTTTTGGGGTTTTATCTAAAAAAAAAAAATATGTGTATGATGTTATTCTGCACATTTTGATTTTTTACACTACTGTATAAGCTCACTTGGTTCCCCTAAAATCGATCAAAAAGTAAAATACCATAAAAGCAACTGGTTCAAATCCACATGGGGGATGTTACCATGTGGGCATTTTCTGAACCGAGGCTGATGGCTGAGTTTGTACGTTACGAGCGACGCAAAGCAGTCCATAATCCGAGCCCGCAAGGTTGAAGCGCAAACTTGCAAAGCTGATTTTCCCGCTGCGAGCGGAACGAAGCAGCGCCTGAGTCGAAGCTATAAGCTTACATGTAAACAAAATCTACTAATATATTTCGTACACACAGACACCTATTCAGCTCCTTTGTGTGTAGATCAATTTACAAAATAGTTGGTTGTAACCCTAAAATCATATAAACTTAATTCTGGAAATTCGTTCAACTCATGTCAGCGGTTAAGCTGCGGTGTCGAATTATTCTATAATTAGTGGAGTCTCAAACATAAGTAATAATGCAACGTTAAAAACAAAATTAGTGGTATTCACAAACAGTCATGCAAAGAGGATATTCCCTCCATCCAGCTCAATTTAAAATATTGTTTAACATACAGTACAGTCTCGCTAATCTGGACTTGACGGGACCGGAACCTGTTCGGACTAGTGAAAGTCCTGATTAGTCGGAAAAAGCCTAAAAAATGCATGAAATGTATACCGTTTGTGTTTTAAGTGAGAAAACGTATTAAAATTAGTGGTAGCTTTTCAGCTACATTTCTCTCGCTTACATGACGCACCTGCCCTAAAAACAAAAAATTTTCTCACAGTGCAACTTTTTGATGTTACGAATTAAAAAGTACAAAAAGTTTGTACTTTATTCGATTTTTAAAGTGCCAAACCATTTTTATTTTCAAATTATGAACACACCATTAGCGTCCCACACTATTAAACTGAAAGTTTGTCAAATTTCAAAGATTTTCGAGCGTTTTCAGCTATTGAAACCACGGTGTGAATGAATTAGGGCGCACTGAAAATTTCACTCCAGACGTCTAGCGGGAAACAAAACAAAAAAGGATTGTTGATTCGACAGATAGTTAAGACAGACAGACAGTCTGCAGTCAGGTTAAGTGTGGCGAGCTGGTAAAGTGAGTCACTTCCATGAAATACTGTGGAACAAGAGATAATGGGCGGGCGGGAGGGCAGGTGGCCGACCCATTCTATCCTCGGCTGACCTTTCTATTCAAGCTAAAAATAGCCAAGACAAATAAACCCTTAACTATTTTCGCTCTCGGCAAACTTCGATTGCGTGTACTGTACCCAGTAAAATACTGCAATTTCAAATTTTTTTCAATTTTTTTAGGGGCGTCCGGATTAGCCGGCCACCCGGATCATCGGAGGCCAGATTAGCGAGACTGTACTGTATATTATACTATAGAAAGAAAGATAAGTACAAGCAGGTGAGTATTACTCATGATTGTTTGACAATACATTTTTTAAATCATTTATCACAATCACTCCACCCCATTTTAGTCTGTTAACACGGACGCCTGTAGATTTGGCAACATTGTAGCATCAATCTACCCACTAACTTGAACATTACGATCACTTTCATGATCACCGCAATGTGATGAGAGGTGATTACATACTACAATTCAAAAACTAAAAAAAATTCTCACAAAACATACTTCAACATCAAAACGTTAACACTCTCAGTGACTGCTACAATTAGTCAATTCTGCTAACGTTTGTATAAAGGTAGTTCTATTGTTCAGCATAGTTGAATTATATTGGATTTAAGTTGTAACATAGGCCTACGCTTCTTAGATAAATATATATTTGTCCTTAGTTTTATGTTCTAAGTTTTATCCCACAGTACTAAAGTTGATATGTACTCTCGAAATGTACATTTGTATACACAAATGATGGCTAATGTCCGAGCAAACCATAAAAATCACAAAAAATGTAAAAAATTTTTTTTTTTTTTTGGACAATCACAAAAAATATAAATACAATTTGCTTACAACTCAATACATGGATACATTCAGTCTTCGGACTCAGCCATCAAATGTTTAAACTAGCTACCAGTCAGTCTGTTGTAATCGGTTTTACTAAACAACAATTTATTCTAATTTCATTTTAACACAAACTACTTCTCACAAACATATAACAGAAATATTATTGCACTAAATTTAACACGAAACTGGTCAACAGATTGCACAAGTTCAGTAAGTCAACAAATCGTAACAGTAGGACGTTCCTACGCTACAGATATGTTTATATCACATTGTTCATTAATGTTATACGTACATGTAAACATGGCCTAACAGTTAAGTAAAGTGGATGCTAATGCAAGAAATGAAAGTGAAATTATTGATGTTCATGTCTTACAGTTATTGGATGGTTCAAACAACATTATTTATTCCGTATCACCACGGCTTAGATTGTAGGAGAAAATCACAAATTTATAACCAAGACGAACTCGTGACAATAAAAACACATTTTCAAAATTTTGTACCTGATATTTGCACTTATGGACGAGATGAATTTACAGACAAAACTTGACAATATTTCTGGAAAAATTCCTAAAACATTTTATTAAAAACAAATAATACTGTGTTGTTGAGTTAAATTTTCATATTTTTGCTTTTAAACTTTCATGTGATCGATCATGTTTCTTTCTAATGTAAATTAATAAATTTTCTCCATTCGTTTCGTAAGTTTTTAAAAATAAAAAATCTTTTTATTAGACTCCATTTAAAAAAGGTTGCAGATATAAACTTAAGTTTAAAAACAAAAAGGTTCAGTTTACAGAGCTCTTTGATTTGATACACCATTAAAAATTACATACATTTTTTTCATTTCTCCGAAATACAATACAGTAGAGCGTCGAAAATCCGAACTAATTGGGACCGAGGGGGGTTCGGATTTTCAATTTGTTCGAATTTTTGAAAATAACCAAGAAAATGCTATTTAGGCTAAAATATATGCCCTTTAATCGATTAAAGTGGTTAAACAGTACAAGCAGAAAGTAAGACTACTTGCATATTATGATTTAGAAGAACCTTCACGTCATGATTACGCTTGGAACTCTCAATTACAGTGCAGTATGTACTGTACATGTTTAAAAATTGACTTGTACATTATAGTTAACACAAACGAAAAATAAAAAAAATTACTATACAGTACACTACTGTATGTAAAACACACTGTTATAATGATTACACAAAGAGAAATGAATGAACTTTCTGTATGAAAAAACTAAAAATGTACGAAAGACAGAGCAATGATATCTACTGTCCTGTAGACACTGACTGACTGAGGGTGGACGTGATAACTGATAAAGAGATAGACTGAGTTAGTGGGGCGAGCTAGTGTAGACAAAAATAGACAAGCCAAGGTTATTACCCCGCCCCGCCCCGCTTTGTTCAACTCTGAGACAAACACAATGTTTGTTTACTGCTAGTGCTAAAGCAGCTTATTAGCGAGACAGTGAAAATACTGACAGCCAGTCTGCTGTGAGGGCGTGTGAGAGCAGGTAGTATTAAGAAGTGTTTAAAAAGAGATACTGTAATGTAATGTCAAACTGCAGTGAAGATTTTTGTGGTTTTTTTAACGACGCAATTGAAATTTGCAAAATAAAATTTTTGCAGGGGCTGCCTCGGAATGCGTTCGGATTTTTGACGTTTCGGATTATTGACGTTCGGATTATCGACGCTCTACTGTATTTTAATAAAAGTACCTTTAAATTTTCGCATTTTTATCTTCAGTATTTTTAGCTGTACGTTGATTATGAAGAATTCGGTCAGTCAGGACGTTTTTGTCTATATTTATTAAACCCAAAACATTACTGGATGCGCGTAAAAACAAGAACATTACAGTCGAGACTCTTGTTATTGCCTGGACAGTATATCATTCACGTTTCGTAAAATTTTAGCTTCTGTAAATTTTGCACATTTTGAGCAGGCATCTTGAAACGGGGGCGGGGGGGAGTGTCAAATAGTTGACATATTTTCAAAATATTTATAATTAAAGACCTTTAAAATAATGTAACATTCGATCTATGTTTACATTTGAAACAACTACTTCAAAATCACCAATCTCCCCAAATACGACTTTTAGAGCACTGGGTTTTAACCAGAGTGTTTTCTTTAGATTCTTTAAGTATGAAATAGTGAAGTTTGTTCGGAGCCTTTTGCTTGCTTTACACACTGCTCGGGTGATCTGTTAATCCCTGATTATTAATAATTTCCATTTTTGTTTTAATCTCTTAGGCATGTACAAACAAAATTCACTCCGATCAAATTTAATTGACTGAATCGATTAAAGTATAAAAACTTCAAAAAATATTACTAATATTGTGTTGAAATTTTTGTTATTGCGTTTTAAATGTTAAAACACCTTAAACAACTGTTTTACAGCTGGAGAAATGTCAGTTAAGGTATGCTGAATCCTTAGCTATACAGGAGGCTTTTTTCTTTTTAACTGAAAGACATCAACACAAGTAATTATCACCTCAATTACTGAATAAGTATGTAAAGTACAATTAAAACTTATCAATATAAAATAAAATTTCGTCAATTCCAATGGATGCAAAAGACTGTACTGTAGTTTAGTGTGAAAAATTCTCAACTTAAATCAATTCATCTCATATGCTAAGCCCAAATGACTTAGTTTCCTAACTCTTACAATGTCCGTTACTGTATGTAACCATTTTCAGCGAACGGTTATTTTATTTTCATAATTAATCATTCTGTAATCAGCTATAATTAAGTTATTTTATTATTTGAATGTATTAAGAAATCAAAATGCAAGTTACAGTGCATAACCTAAATTAGAGAAATCCATTAAGAAAGCAAAATGCAAACGCGTGTGCGATTGAATTGATTTACGCCGTAGATTACAAATTGTGAAATCGTAAAATAAATGTGCACTGATCTATAAACTAAATAATGTGAACACATTAACTTATCTTTGTAACTAGTAACATAACATGTGTATAATCATAATAGAAGGTATTTCTACCAATTACGCTACGTAGATTAAGTAAATGTGATTGCAATGACTGAAAAATCAGTTAAAATATGCTGCGTGAAACCAGCTGCTAAACATTAACTAAAACATTACTAGGTGAAATATCAATGTAATAAATATCGACTATTAACATTATGAATAAAACAAAATGTAATATATTGTATACTTTTTACTACTGCTTTTATAGTTAGTTACAGTATCTTAAAATAAAATTGGAATCAGAATTTTTGCCAGTTTTACTAAAAATTATTATTTTAAAACTCATTATAATATCCCAAACTAACGGTAAACAAAGGGGGAAAATGCATTGATAATTATAACAGTAAAAAATTCAGTCTTAATATTCCTTATAATATAAATGGTTTAAAATGTAACGAAACATTCAAAACAAAAAATTGAAACTACGAATGAGTTGGAAAAATATATTTCAATAAACAAAAATGTAGTTCTATTATGCCACCAGGATATAGTTAAAAGAGATAGCTGCCGTGTGTAAATGTGCAGCAGAATATATTGTCCTTCCTAAAAACATCAAACTATAAAATACTGTGGAAGGCCCTTGGGAGCTAAGCATGCCAATCCCCAATGGTACCTTCAAACACACACTTAAGGCAATTTGGTAACCGTTCAGGTTTTATATTACAAAAATCAAACACAAATTTTACAATCGCATATATTATTTCTCAAGACTATTTTTTTGTCGGTACGCCATAACTTCCTTAATACATCATCAAATTACATGAATGAGGCATCATTTTAAAGCTTTCCTTAACCACTACACGGGAAAAATAGACAAACAGCTTAAAATTCATGTTTTAATAACAAAAATTGATTTAAAAAACTTTTATATTATACTCTGTATGTTCCTAATGAAAGGCGCCATCTACTAACCATCTGTTTAACTAGCATGACAGCTGTCAGTTAGATTGTTTACACTGTAAGATTGTATAGGGAAACTGTTATTTATAAACCAATGTAAATAAATAAACTTAATTAACTGAATTAAATCAACGTGTTAAATCAGGTAAATGTAGGCCTACTCCGAACTAGCGAAATATTCGCACGGGTCAGCTAGTTTCTTTTTAATAAAGTTATAGGGTCATAATCATAGTTAAGATGGTAAATAATATTACATTTCTAAATCAAATTATTAAGTTCACGAATTAGTAGAAGGAGGCGTTCATAAATATTAAAAATACTCATATTTAAATCTACTTCTAAACCCAAACCTAACCTAAAAATTGGATATAAATACAGTAGAGCCCCAGTAAGTCGCCCCTATTAATCAAAAGCTCTGCATAACCCGAAAGGTCTGGAAAAAACTTTAAAAGTTATGCTGTGTATAAAAAACGCAAAATACAGAACGCATTATGTTTGAAAGCATCAGCAGTTTCTTCACAGTGGGACTTAATGTCTGCAAAAGGATAATGAGTCATCGCCAGCTACGCTGTCACAGACAACACTACTGCACTTGGACAAAGATGGCGTAGTGTAAGGTATGGCGAGTATAGAGTTCTGCGAAGTTTTCTTTGAATAACGAGTTTGTCATAGTTACGTAGTGGGAGTTATGTTTTAAATTGAAATACATTAGTAGTACAAAGTTTGTACTCTTCGACATGAAAATTCATCGAGTAGTTTTTGACGATTGCAGTGATATGATTGTGTGAACGCGTGGCCATGATTTGAAACA
>JAGFPH010012970.1:13042-28065 GCA_018207615.1 Philaenus spumarius | reverse complement strand
ACCTGGCGCGGGCGCTTGTGAGTGCGCGTGCGAGGATCGGCGCGGGCGTTATGCGGGACTGTGCAACATATTTATTGTTTTGTTTATTGGTAAATATTTTGAAAGTGGCATTTAACTGTTATTGGGGTCACCGGATGTCAACATCCGGTCTTTGGAAAATATTTCTCCACAACCCAGGATGTAAAAGTTGGTAAGACCGGATGTAAATCGGACGCGTTCTTGAATCAAGTCTTAGAAATCGATTGACAAGTTAAAGTAAATTTTTACCTGTTTACCTGTATTCAACATTTAACAGTAGAATGTAAAACAACGTGTCGTTGTCTGCAAAAATATTAGGCTAGGGTCGAATAGTAAACTTACGCCATTTTGCCATACCTACAGGCTAGATCACTAGTATTAAAATAAATTCTATGATTTATAAGTGGGTGCTATTTCCTATTAAGATATGTACCATTATTATCTTCCAGTAAACGGGTGTTCCTTGTTTCTAAAATCATTTCTTGTTTTAAGCTGTTGAGTAAACTGTTATTATTACAACATTCGTTAATTTGTGTTTGCTTATAATGATTACAGCAGAACCCCTCTTAACCGGCCTCTGATTAACCGGCCTATCCTGTGGAAAAACACAGTTTTTTCTCTTATAGATTGTATTACTGTAACTGGCCAAAGTCTCAAACATTGATAGGTTAGGTCTATAGTGGGATAGGGCCAATACAAAGTAGCTCCATATTATTATATTAATGATTAATAAACTCTTTTATGCCATACAAATCATATTTATCTGTAACTAGTAGCCTAGTTATGTAGGAATACAGTGCTACTATTTATGCTTTATAAATAAGGAGTGAATAGAAATAAATACCTCTTTTTTTAGAAAGTTAACTAGTGGTAGGCCTACCAACCTAGCCTATATATTATTTATATTTACTTGACAAATAGGCTACTAGCAACTGTAAGTTAGTCCAGGGGTGCAGAAAATGTTTTAGCACACAAAATTTCCCCAGAACACACTTTTTTTCACTAAAAATTTCCCCAAAATTGATAGCTATTCGCTACAGATGCGCCAGACATAGACACAGTTTGTTTATCTATTTCAACATATTTATTGACCTTATGTTTTAATAATTTTTATTATATTCACTATAAATTCCAATATAAATCTTAAAAAAAATAATAGCATTATTTTTACTTAATTAACTACAGTGAAATTATATATCTACAGTGAAATATCTTCAGATGGTCCCAAAAGGTTTAAAACAAAAAATACTACATGGTTATTGCTATTTTGTTATGTTTAAAAGTAGGCCTAAGGCATGTATTACACTGTAAAATAATTTATAAAATATGTTTTGTAACAGTTCTTTGAAATAGATCTTTGATAGTATAATGGGCCATCTTTTATAATATATTTCTTTTATAACATTTCTTTAAACATTTAAGAGGTTGGCATTTTACCTTTTATAAAATATTAGTACAGATTCATTTTTAACCTTTAGTACAAGTCCAAAATATTTTATAAAAGAGAATCACTTTTCAAATCTTTTATAATAGGTGGATACCATTATACAACATATTTTATAAAATATGTTTATAACATATTTTATAAAATATTTTACAGTGTAACACGGGCCTAATACTTAAGTGGTTAAAACAAAGTAAAATGTTATGTTTAATTAGTTCCAATTCAATTACCGAATTACCTAACACAGTCACAGACAGAAAATCGTCCGGACAGATCACACGAATTGAAAGAAAATTAATCTTAACAATTACTTTTCATTTGTCATATTTAGTTAAAAAATAAGTGATCCAGACACGCTACGACTTTTTAATTGTCAAAATCAGTTCTCCCATACCCAAAAAAACACATACTACTTTCCTCTTATTGTATTTTTAAAATGTTGATCCAAAAACGAGACCCCAACGCGCTACGACTTTTCAACTGTCAAAATCGGTTTTCCCGTACCCATAAACATATAAAACGTTACTCCACACTGTATTTTCAAAATTTTGATCAAAAAACGTGATCCCGACGCGCTATGACTTTTTAAATCTCAAAAATCGGTTTTCCCGTACCCTAAAACATATAAAACAATACCCCACACTGAATGTTGATCCAAAAACGTTATCCCGACGCGCTCGACTTTTTAACCGTCAAAATCGGTTTTCCCGTACCCTAAAACATATAACACGATACCCCACACTGAATGTTGATCCAAAAACGTGATCCCGACGCGCTACGACTTTTAAATGTCAAAAATCAGTTTTCCCGTACCCCAAAACATACAAAACGATACCCCATACTGAAGTTTCAAAATGTTGATCCAAAAACGTGATCCCGACGCGTTACGACTTTTTAAATGTCAAAAACCGGTTTTTGTGACCAAAAACATATAAAACGATAGCCCCACACTGAATTTTCATAATTTTGACCCAATATTTTCAAAATTATGACTCAAAAATGTGACCTTGACGCGCTCCGCCTCACGCTAGAAAGCACAAAAGCTTTTCAACTCTCCGCAATAAAATTTTGAAGATTTTGGTACCAACAGAAGTTTTCTACGACATCTGTGAGTGCTTATACCGTGCCACACAGGAAAACTGACACACAAAAAATCATCGCATCATTTCAATACTTCGGCATTTTAATGCAAGCCGACGGCGACGTAATAAAAAATGAGTACGCACATCACATTGTACGCATTTTACTGATAAAGACTGATTTCGAATTTCGGTAAAACAAAATTAAAAAACATCGGTAATACCTATACATTAAGTATCGTATAATTTGGTTTAATATGATTTAATTCTAATCGCTTTGAATAGTATCATTTGTATGAAACTAATCAAAATTTACATAACGGTATCATAATTTAATTATTTTTTAATACCCAACGAATGTATTTGAACGCCCGTCAAGAATCAGGAAACTGCCATTCACCAACCGGCACAAAAATATCGTATCGGCGGCTCGGCCTTACGATATTTTGTGCGGTGTAGATTAATGTCGTATCGCGGCTCCACCGTACGATATTTTGTGCGGTGAAATTTAATTAAATAGGAACCCTGTCCGACTTGCAACAGAGAGCAGACCACACACTTTATGTGTGTGTGTTGGTGTGTTTGTATATGTATCATACAAACCGATTAAGCTGATCTTTGTTCCCATTCATTTCTTATCTATTTTTCTCCAAAATAATTATATTTTCCTTATTTTTGTTGGATTTTTCCCCGGCCAAAATTTCCCCAGCTCAGTCCCAATTTCCCCCGAACCTCGTTTGGGCGTTTGGACATATTCTGCAGGCCTTAGTTAGTCTAGGTTCAGGTTTTGTTTAGCCTATTTGTTTTATTTTTAGGTAGGCATTATATGTTAAAGGGTGCATAGTGTAATTTTGCCACACAGGTTAGTTCACAAGTATTAAAATAAATTCTATGATTTTTAGGTGGGTGTTAATTTCCTATTAAGATATGGCCTATATAGGGTTGTTGCGATATCGGGAAGTTTCCGATATTCGATATTGATAGGATGAAAAGTAAAATGCTTCCTCTTCTCCCACTTCACCCTGCAAGTGAAAAAATAGTAGGAGAATCGTTTGACCCGCATGCGTAGTGCGAGAAGAAAACAGAGAATCGTTTCTACTCTCTCTGTCACTCTCGTCATAGATAGTCTGCGTGCAGGTGCTTGTACTGTATTAATATCGGGCATAATTAAGGAACAAGTAGAAGCTTGTGTATTATACTGTATATTAGCTGAACACATTTTAATATTCATTAAAATTTTCTGGAGCATTAAAGGTAATGGACGAAATCAGCTGTTATATGTTTGAATCAATGTTTATTGTTTTCAATTCTTATTGTTTACTTTGCTCTTCAAAAGAAACCACATAGGCCTACAAACTATATCTAACTGAGTCCATGCCGTTAGGTGTTTTCAACATGGTTAATGTAAAGAGCCTATAATATAATATTTTACTCAAAGACCTGAAATACATTTTGGAAAACAAAACAAAAGATCATACATTTTAATCATAGGCCTACTTAAATCATTGATTTTAATCACAAGTATTTTAAATCCAGTCATTTAGACAACACTATATATTACTGTTCATTTTAAAACAATTCACTCAATTTTTCACCGTTAGTATTCCTATATTTATATATTAATAGAAGTTAAAACTTTTATGATAAAATAGCAATAACGCAGACCATGAGTCCAAGAAAGTTTAAAATATAGTTTTATGTTTCTGGGCCTAATTTGTTTCTTAGCTATCTAGAATGAATTATAAACAAATAAACGGTACCAGAAACTGGCACATACTTTCTCACAAACATATTTAAATTATTAAACAAATTCACTGTGTAATAATTGTATTAAAGTAGGAGAGGGGATACATTAAAGTAGGAGAGTAACTAATAAATATTATTATTATTATTAGCTGAGAGAAAACTATTTGTGATCGATTTTGAACAAATTTGCATTAAACATGTCAATTAGGCCTGTAGCACGAAAAAAGGTATTGAAAATTTTTATCAAAACCGTAGAGCCGTTTATTTTATAAAAGAATAACTGATTTTTTGGGGTTTTTTTTTGCCTAAAAGGGGTTTGTTTTTCAAAATTTTCAAAATCGTTTTTCTTGCATCTATAATTGACAGGTTTGGTGCAAATTTTTTCGAAATCGATCGAATAGTTTTCTCTCTAGATTTGTATACATACAGACAGACATTTTGTAAGAACCACTTTTTTAGACTCAAGGGTTCCAAAATGGATATTTCCAAAAAAATGTCAACATCGATTTTTTTTTGCGATCACTATACTTTCTCTATACTATTACTATAGTATAGTGAGAAAGTAAAAGGATTGTACAAATACGTACATTTTAAATGATTTCTAACCTCAAAGACAATTGAATCATTTAACAAAATATATTATTATCTGCATATAATATTGCAAAGAGGGCAATAAATACAATCAACTGTTTCTAGAATTTGAGAAGTTTTAACGCACGAGCGTCTCTCTAACTTTAAAAAAAGTAATATCAAAACAAATTCAAGTAAATTTAGCAAAAACAATTAATTATATTCTTATTATTTTGTTAAATAATATTACACATTTTACTAATTTACCTAATTTTGTTTCAGTTTTTAATAATGGAAAGTTACTTAAAGCCAGAAGATATCAAACAAGAGCTTAGCGGAATTGTAATAAAGGAAGAAGTATCTTTTGTGCTGATAGAAGAACCAAGTTGTATTGATGAGATAAAGGAGGAAAGTGGAAGGATAAATGCTGTAAAAGAAGAAAAAGCTTGTTTTGATCCAACAGATGTCCTGAGATTTACTTCTGATATTTTAAAGGAAGAAAATATATTAGTAAATCTGATAAAAAAGGAAGATCTGAACGATATTGATGTAAATGACGACGACGATTATATAAAAGAGGAAGAAGAGATAGATTATGTTTGGTAAGTTTATTAAAAACATAATTATTCTAAATAACATCATTATAGCCTGAATTGGAGCCATTCTTACTTCTAAATCTATTTTCTTTGGCTTTAAATAATATAGTTTTAAATAAACAAAGAAGTTTTGATTATGTACTCAAATGAAAGATATTGGATACTGTAAGCTACAGTAATAAAAATCACAAAAATAATTCCTCTAAAATTTTTCATGCTCACTTTTTTTTATTGATTGTCTAGCCTCTTTTTTATTTGAATACTGTTGAGTTACCCACTTTTCAATTTCCGATCTATTTCACCTCCAATCCCCGACAGTCACTTCCCCAACACCTAAATCACTTGCCACTTTTCTTATTGAATCACCTCCATCTAATCGTATAATTGCTTCCCATTTTTGATTTAATGATAAAACAGCACGCTTTCGCTTTCCACTCATAATGACACTTGTATTTACAAAGTTTGACACCGGCTAAAAGAAAATACAGAGGGGAAATAAACTACTCGTAGAAAAGGATCAGACTTGGGATTAACGATTAAAAAAATTAACGATTAAAAATATGAGTAACTTTTAACTTAATCGTTACTTTTAAAACTGATTAACTTTTAACTCTTTAATCGTTAAAATATTGGTTAACGATTAAAACTAACTTCAGTTAATTTTGCGGACGCCCGGAAAGATTCGTCACAATGGAAATGCCGGCAAGATGGGTGGCTTGGCGAGATAACATTTAATATTCCTTAGTTTACGTTATTGCCATTGCTTATTGGCCGGCTGGAAGGGATGGGGTGTCTAAAGTCTAAAGAAAGATAGAACTAACGGTAACGTAAACAAACAAAACAACTCCATCAACACGCATCATTCAATTAGCCCTCGGGTATACGCATGGCATTACAGTTGGATAGTTTTCTTAATTTTGTATAAGTTTTTTAGTTGTTTTGCCCTGTTTTAGTGATTCACAGTTTAGATTTATTTAGTGATTTCGTGATTTTTAAAAGTGAGGTTAGTTAGGTCTAGTGTAGAAGTATTCTAATTTTTTACTTTTTTTTTCAATTTTATTATGTCTATTGTGGCCAGGCATTTTAAACTTTTATGAACAAATAACAAGGGAGGGAAATAGTTTAACATTTAAATGCCTATTGTGTTTACCAAAATTTAAAACAATCAATTCTTTAGCAATTTCTGCCTCACATTTAAGAACCAATTAAAGGTAAGTCGTGCTTAAGCCATTTTAGGTTGTTGTCTATCCAATTTTTGTCGTCTATTATTGAAATTTGTATTTTATTATAGGGCATACGTTCAAGGGCGTTTTCATATATGGGCGTTTCCATACCTGCCAACTTTTACGGTTTATCCGTAAGATTTATGGAATCCGTTGATGTTTTACGGTCTTACGGATACTCGTTATTTTTGTTAAAAGAATATTTAATTTATTTTACGTAAAAAAACAAAAATGTTCTTTATCTTATTTATTATATTTACTCAATTTGTGTTACTATCGACATTATTAAAACTTTTTATTTGGTTTACAACGTCTTTTGCATATTAGACACACGGAATCTGTGAGAACGTGAGAGCGAGAAGAGAAGTGATACGAAAAAAACATCCCTTTTTATAATTCGCATGCGCTAAGAGCAGTGATGTATCATAGATATGCACTACGCAGTAAGCATATTAAGACATTATTTGGTCAAGACCGTCTCCATTCTGCAGAGACGTCTTGATTCTAAGTTTTGCTTTGGCATAATTATTTTAGTATAATAATTCTTTTTGTTTTAGTTCGGGTAAAACATTTTGAACATTTTCGTGATTAAAAGTTACCCGTGATTTATGTTTCCTGTGGGAGTCCTGACAAAGTGCCTTTGTTTTACTTGTTATTCATTCCCGCAAATATCGACATTTAATTTCCACTTTTTCCGAATTTTATAAGTGTCATTTAAATAATCTTTTGGCAGACCTAGCGGTTTTAATTTAAATTAAAATTTAATTTTAACACCGGTATTTGATAGAAATAAGAACAAATTATTGTTCTCGGAAGTATAAGGTTTTTCGCGGACATACGCTGTAGTATATTAAATTGCGTTTTATAAAATTAGCGTTAATAATATTCGGATGTCATATTCTTTTGCGTACATTCGTCATTGTAATAGTATTTCAACAATCATAGTCCATAAAATTGGCACATATTTTATTCGGGCATCGATTTTTCAAGGACATACACTGTTGTATATTAAATTGCGTTTTAATACCTGCGTTTTATAAAATTAGCTCTAATAATATACGGACAACGTATTCTTTTGTTCACTTTATTTGTCAGTGTATTTTAAATAATATTTCAACAACGATAGTTCATAAAATTGGCATAAATTGTATTCGGGCATCTGTTTTAATCCTTTGTGCCTAATTCCTAAAGCTATCTAACTTTTTAAGTTTATGTATTTAGGACATTGCCACTTTAGAAATTACAATGTCATTGGTCCAGCAGCATGTCGAAATGATTCAATATTCATAGACATAGACTAAACAGCTTTCTTTTTATCCAATTGTAAAAATAATCATAATAGGCCTATGTAGCCTATATATTTTTGGCTCACACAAATAGTTTTTAGCAAAGAAATTATATATTTTAATAAATATGCATATAAAGTTAACTGACATTTTTAATACTCCCATAATAAACATTCCCATATTATTTATAATTTCTTACAACAAGAAAAGGATATTAACTGCTGCATGACCATTCAAAAAAGAGCAATAGGCTATTCTATTTTAGATCTTATTAAACTTTGTTTCATTCAGTTTATACTTTTTATAGCCTTTAACTTTTAAATGTAAGATTTTTACAGTAAACTAACAACAAATTAATGTTCCACCGTTGCAATTTAACCAAAGTAGCAAGAAGTCCTAAGTTCTTAGTTGACCTTATTTCTTAAAAGTGAACTTTTATAGGGGCCTACTACTCACAAAAATTATATCGCCTATATGTGGCTTTATTTACTTTCTATATTCAATTGTACTAATAATGTTCATAAATAGGGATCTGGTTATGAAATGTGTAATTAACTTACTAGCTTATTTAAAATGATATTGCCAACCATTAAGACAACCCAAGAACATTTTTCTATACATAGAGGAAAGTTGGTTTGTGTAGTTAGTTTTGAGTTATTTGAAAAATGTTTCTTCTTTTTGTCTGTATTAAGTTCTTTCAGATGGGTTTTTAAAAACAGTATAGTGTGTATATATTTGAAAATAATATTTTATTCATATTCATTTATTTGAAAAGCAGCTAGAATAATATTAAGTTTGTATACATTTTACTCTAGACTTTGTGTATCACTCTAAAACTTATTAAAATTTTAATTAATTCATGTTTTTAAAAAGGTTATGTAAAGGTTAGTTGAATTGACATAATTATTGCCGAAAGAGTTATTCCATTAAATGAAATTACTACTTCTTAAGTGTTCCTAATTTTTAGTTGAGCCATTTTAATACTAGCTGTCTCTGAATTAACCTGATATTAGGTTATAATGGCTATATACAGGGTTGTGTCTTAAAAAGGGTCAAAATTACTTGCGCGTAGTTTTTACTGATTCTGATTTTTCAAAGTTGACAAGTATACGTTTGCAAGCATATTTTAAAAAATTCGCCAAATATAGTAATTATATACCAATTTGAAAGTGTTCCATAGTTTTTTTGTAGAGAAAGGTTCATAGAATTCATATATGCCAGTAAAAAATTGATAGATGTAAATTTTACAAAGTTATTAGCTCAAGAAACAAAAAATGTTTAGTAATGAAAGGAAAAGGTTCAACTATAGACCTATACGTAAAAAGTAGTAAATATTTTTTGAATTTTTTTTCAAAACGTACAGAAGTTTTGTATAATTTAGTTCTAAAAGGAACTGTATAAAAATATTTATCAATTTCAAATTTCTTATTTTGAAAACACCGTTTTTATGTTCCTACTACAAGACTGCTAACAAAACTAGGCCTAGTTTGAATAGTAATTTAAATTTAGGAATATATCCTTTGACCAAAAATGAAATATTATTATAAGAAAGTGTAGAGAATAAATCAAAGAATTGAACCGTATACTTGTAAATTATTATTTCACACAAGTATTTGAATTAGCTTTACTTGAATCACAAAATGAGATCAATCAAACTAAACGTCGCGCAAGCGTATTAATAAACCTTATGTCGTGCCGTATTTTAACTTTGAACTTTAATCAGTTAATTTTTTTTAACTTTAACTTTAATCAGTTAATTTTTTCAGAATTAAATTTAACTTTAAACAGTTCTGGCATTAACTTTAATCAGTTAAATATTTTGGTTAACTCTCTCAAGTCTGGAAAGGATCATGAGTCCTAAATAGGATGCCGCGAGGAGGGGAATGTAAACAGACCGCTTCGTCATTCACTATTCTACCCCTCCGCTAAAGATCAACATACTATTGCGTCGGGTAAGAGTGGAAATGTTTTCAGGATGTACAAGGCAAATAACAGTTTAGTTTTTCTTCTGCTCAATCTAACACAAACATTTTTATTATAAATTTACTTATTGAGAAATCCTCTCAAGTTATGCATTCTTTATCCAAATCCGTTCAGTTAAATTACATTCGTAAGTTAACAGAATTGATTTCGACATGTTTTTTTAAAAATTTGTACAACTTGGCTCACAGAGTACAAACTTGGCCGTATCGGAAGATGGTCACAAGGTAAAATCCCCCATGTGGATTTGAACCTGGTACTTTTATGGTATTTGACGTTTTGATCGATTTTGGGGGAACCAAGCAAGCTTAAGGGTCACATAAGAAAAAATGTGCAGAATAATATTTTACATTTATTTTTTTAGATAAAATTCCAAAAAATTTTATTATAGTACAAAAAATCTCAAAAAACTATTATTTCCAGTCAAGAAACATGCTTCCGGTTGTTGGATGTTTTTGGCTAGCGAATTCCTAGCGAAGTAGACAACCAACCTGTGTACCAAATTTGGATCAAATCGGAATTAAAAAACGGCTGTTAGAATGCGAGCACATATATACAAATGTTACGTCTGGTTGTTGGATTTTTTTTGGCTAACGAACTCGTTCGAGCGATAGACAACTAACATGTGTACCACATTTAGACTAAATCTGATTTAAAATGCGTCCGCCATAGTGTGAACACATATACACATATATATAATATTTTTAATGCCACCCAAAAACGTGTTCTGGGGACCATGGTCGGTGCTCATTTACTACTCCCGACCTTAGGTCTGAACATAAAGGTCACTGCAATAGTCCATCTTTCCTATGAAAATTCTCTAAAAACAAAACTGCATCATGAAACTGATTTTGTAGTTGTTTAGCTGGAATTAATGCTTTATAACATTCTGTGTTTTGTGTTTAGGCCTGATGGTGATCTATTAGAATCGGACCCTTTGGCTCTTCCTGAAATAAAACATGTAAGTAGTGTTTATTTTGATTCTGTTAATTTCAGGAGTTCTCCGTGACGTTAATTGTTAAATAGCCTAATTTAGAAAACACAAATAGTCAGAGTTTTACAATAATTAGTGTTACAAATAAATTATTATTATTCTTAATGAAATTATGCCAAATAATCCAAATTTAATTTATTTTTGTCTTAAGGTAATTAAGGCTAGACATAAGTTACCTAAATTAAATTTGGATAAGTTTGCATAGTTGAATTTAAGAAAATAGACCGTGAGCTGCAAGGAAGTGAGTATGCAAAATGTGAGGACTGCATTTTATCAACAGACATTAGCTTAATAAAGCTCAACTATTAATAATCCGGATCTTGACGGTTCATTTTTTTCATAGGTAGTTAAATAAACAAAAATTAGCCTATAATTAAAAAACATTTATAATTAATAATAAAATATTTAAGAGGAAACTAATTTTACCTTTTATACGTCCTATGACTTTGTTCAGCGTGTGTTTATGACGCGTTTCTAAGCATATGTTTCATCATCGGATATTAAAACATTAAAATGTACACATTACATATAACACATAAACATTTAACTCACAACACAAAACACACAACTGTGACATGTAAATCGGGTAGACGTCTACTTTGTTTCGTGATCAAACGACTAAATGTTTAGTTGATTAGAGTCAGAAATTCTTATCTCTGAATCGTACAATATGTTGGAATGAAACTGTAGCTGGTTGTTAAGCAATTGGTTGTTGTTATGTTTAAAGGCTTTGTATATCTTGAATTCCTCTATAGCGTTCATATATCTATCCTTCATGCAAAAATGGATGGGTTCAAAGTTGGTATTAAAATGGGTGAATTGATGATTGGTGCCTGTTACATGGCGAGCGTAATTAGATTTGTTTCCGTCTATGTTTTTCTTTGGTAAATGTTCCTGAAACAGTTTTAAGAACGGGCTTCCAGATTGGCCTATATAGAATTTATCACAATTGATAGAGAATGGCTTAAGAGCGATTTTCTGTGGTCATTTAAGGGAAAGAGCAGTCACCAGTAGCAGCGATTTAATCACAGTTTACGAAAAAGCAACTGCTATCCTGCTATGAGATCTATGTTCTTTCCCTTTCCTGCTCAATACATTAATTTGTGTCAATAAACTGCTTGTTCCTAACATATGGATTGTTAAAAATGCGTTTTACGTGATTGTGTAAAATGTTGTACAGGAGATAAAATTTAGAATGGTTATAAATATTTTGTACAAATTTTAAGAAAAATAAATTTACAAATTAAACTCTCTTAATGATAATCCGATAAATGTAGCAGAAATAAATATTCAAAACTAAATCCTCTTTGAAATGAAAGATATTTTAATTTTTTAAATCTCAAACAAATTAAAAGTAAATTAGAATGCCATTACAAAACATATTTGCTAAAAAAAAGTAGGCCTAATAAAAGGCTTACTAGTATTTATGTTTGCCGATTAAAAAAAAAACAACCATTATATTTCGTTAAAACTGTGAACTGCTCTCTTATCTGCTCACTCATTCTCAGAACACATGGACGATATCAAAAAAGTCATCCAAGCTAGACCAATCACTGTATCGTATTATTCATATGATGTAAGTTAAACCCGCCCCTTGGATTAAATGACAAGTACAACATAACGCAGCTAACTACTGAACAGTTAATAAGTAAACGCAGTTTAGTTTATTCATTCTTTTATAAATAAACACAGCGAATAAAGTGGCCTATTTGAGCAAAAATTACTTTTATTTTAACTAACATAAAGACTGTTTTATATTTTTCTTGTTTCTTAACTTTAGGGCTACATTAAAGAAATCATATAAAGAACAGTGAGCAGTCACGTTCAAGAGCAATGACAACTGCTCTCTGCTCAGTAAAAAGAACAATAGCAGTCTCATCTCTAGCAATTGGTCCTATATACCCCAGTTTTTTCCTCAACCGGTTTAAGAAGTTTGCGTCATTAAATTTTCGGTACACTGTTGTTGGTGCGGAAAGCCACAGTTATGTTGAGTTCATGGAGATTGTTGCTTAAAATTCTGGGGAAAATTTTGCCGTAATCTTTAGATAAATATTTTGTTTTGTCTATCCATTTGTTGTTTATAAGTTTTTTACAAAAATGTCGATCATTGAACATTTGTGTCATTGGCTGCAGCTATGTGTTTGATGGTGTTCAAATCTTTGTTGAAATCGTCGACTTCAAGTGGTACTGTAAGTAGACGGTGAATGAAACTATTGTACGCTGCCATTTTTTTTTAATGGGGTGGTGTGAATCGGCGTGAATTGTTGTGTCTGTGGTCGTAGGATTCTTGTAAATTGTATGTTTAAATTTGTCCTTATGTTTTAAAACGGATATGTCCAGAAAATTTAACCTATTGTCTATTTCAAGTTCAAGGGTAAATTGTATGTTACGGTTTATCCTGTTCATAATAAGAGGAAACAGTGAATTCAAATAGAAGTGTTTAAAGTAAATTTGTATTTAAACAATCATTGTTTATACATGTACACAATGAAATACAAGGTGATTGTGACTTTGTGCAACTGCAAGACAATGTTTTGCAATTACAAGGATGTGTCAATGGTTCCAGCACCCGTGGCTTTGTCATTTATCTTGGTCTCTATAGACAAATAAAGGGTAATCAATGTGCTCCAATTGTGTTTGATAAGCATTTCTCCAAATAACCGTTTTTACTGTAGCTAATAAAACTGAATTCGTTGGCCAATTTAATTAGAAGTTTTTTCATTTTAAAGAACAGAAAAGGGTTGCTTTTTTGCATTTTTAGGGGTATATCAACTATTTTAGACCCGTGGGACCCCGATTTCTGTGATCAGCGATAAAAAAACATAAATACAAGTGGTCTAATTCTGGAGTGTTAATAAATGGCAATAAATTCTGGAATAAATGGCAACCATTCCCAGTTCCATTGTTAAATATGAAAATTAAGATAACAATATTATATTTTAATAATTATTTATATTTTTTCCGCTTACACACTTCCTCAGCAAAGGATATTTAATTAAATTACAAGTGAAAAAACATAGCCTAAGACTGGGAGTTGTACACGGGACCTTTCCGTCGTAATGCTCCACCAACTGAGCTACCCTGATAGCTCCAGATATTGAATTCAATCTGTTAATTCAATGATTGCAGTAAAACCGTACAAGTAAGATAACATTGACCAATATTTGGAGCGATCAGGGTAGCTCAGTTGGCAGAGCATTATGACTTAAATGTAAAGGTCCCGGGTTCAACTCCCGGTCTTGGTCTATGTTTTTTCACTTGTAATTTAATTAATTATATTTTAATTGCTTTTTATTTCATATTGATATATCAAACGATTTAGAAGTTATTAATATTATAATAATAAAATTAATAATCAAATATATTTAGGCCTATATGTTATACGAAGTTGTATGAATGTTTCGGAAGCTAAACGAATGTATACCTCTTCTTTAAATTTGTATAAATTAATATATTGATGATAAAAGGTTGTATTTATTTTCATTTTATTACCTCAAAGCAAATCTTATAACGTATTATAGCCTGAATTAATTCTATAACTCATATTTAAAAGAGACATGATATTATTGATTAAAGTTGTAAACATATCCCCAAAGTATAATCTACGCAAGGTTTTGTTTAACTATTACAGATGATGGGTCAAATCATTGGTTATATTATATTGTTACTCATGGACACACACTCGCTTTTATATGAGTTGATGATGAATTGTGCTTACTCTGTATATTGTTGTATTACTGTTAGTTGAAAATAATTATTTTATTATTATTAAATAAAGTGAGACATTTCACATCAGTTTGATTGGAAAATTGAAATAGATTTGTAATGCTTAAATCAGACCTTGAAGCGGAAGCATATTGAGAAATGGCTTATTAAAGAATGTTACCTTGTTACAGGAAGATGAATTCCAAGACACAAAGGAAGCAGAAACAGTGGCATCAGTCAGTCTGTCTGAGAACTCTAGTAGTAAAGGTAAATTTTATTTAGTAAAACTGTTTATTTGTATTTACAAGCCTAGAGTCATACAGTTCCCAGTGATAATATGCTTCAGTCAGGAGAGCAAGTTTTATCAAGGTTGGCACCACTG
>JAGFPH010012969.1:12641-23139 GCA_018207615.1 Philaenus spumarius | reverse complement strand
CCCCCCTAGCTACTGCCTTGCTTTGGGAAAACGGAGCGAGGGCCAGCCGATCTTTTGCCGTGGGGGTCATAAACTGTCAAAACAGCCAGATAGGGCCGAGGGCCAGTCGACTCCCCAGAGCGGAAGTGATTCAGGGGAGGGGTAAGATTAAATGCATAGAGTACGACTCTAAACTAATTTCTATAGAAGAGTTTTTAAGGTTAATAATTATACAAATATTATAATCATACTGTTATCGGCAAAATACTGTGACTAGACAGTTTAGGTAAGTCCTCTAGTTTTTTTTAATTCTAATTATATAAAGTGATAATACGACGAAATATTATAATTATACAAATATTATAATCATACTGTTATCGGCAAAATACTGTGACTAAACAGTTTAGGTAAGTCCTCTATTTTTTTTTTATTCTAATTATATAAAGGGATAATACGACGAAGTATTATAATTATACAAATATTATAATCATACTGTTATCGGCAAAATACTGTGACTAAACAGTTTAGGTAAGTCCTCTAGTTTTTTTTTATTATAATTATATAAAGTGATAATACGACGAAATATTATAATTATATAAATATTATAATCATACTGTTATCGGAATACATAAACGATAATTAAAACTTTTCCACCTCCACACCCACCGCACAGTAGAATAGGTCACTGATCCCTAGCCGGCTGGCCCTCGCTCCGCCAAGCCTCTGGCTGTCAAATTACCCTCGTCAAAGTTTTTAGGCAACTGGCCCTCGGCCCTAGACTCCTTGCTTTGTACTCATTTTTTTTTTAAAAGTTCCTAAAATTTAAAGTTTTTAGTGTAACAAGACATTTTTTGACATTTAATCATTTAATGAGAATTTTTATCCAAAAAATAGGTAAAGTTGTAGGGTACAGACTAATTTACAACAGGAAAAATTTCAGCTTGATAGATTTAGAGGTTTGTTAGAAGTGTACCTGCATATAGGAAAATGTGAGCCAAACAATTTTATTGTAAACAAGCCCTGCCGGTCACACTAAACATTCCAACAACGTACTGAACAGTTTTTCTCCTTCCTTGTATTATCTTCCCTTACATCCCCACAAAGATGCTTTGTTACTGTTTAAAACTCGTTTATTGAAATTTGTTTTAGGCCTATTACAGTTATTTTCAGCATCACCACTTAGTTTCTGTAAATCTTGAACTTCCAAGCGCACCACATTTGAATGTAAAAATCGTTGAAAGTGAATAATAATGTTTTTACAATCATTTTTATTTATGTCATTTTTGAAAACCTACAAAATAACATAGTCCTACAACTACTAATATAAATTTTATCGATTATAAAGAAAAATCTGTGAAAATAAAAAAAAATATTAGTAAAATAGTTGTAGGCCTACACAGATTTAAAAAGAAACTTTTGGAATGTATTTGCCCTTAAACCGTGCTAAAAAACATATACAAGCCACATTTACACAACATTTTAAGTACGCAGTTGTAAACCAAACTGAAAACAATTCGCTCTCAGTGTACTGTATTGGTTATAAATTGATTCGTTTACAATTATTTATGCAAGTCAAGCGAGCACGGGGTTTGTCCTCCCCTACAACATTCATAGAATTCACTGATTTGTGTAACTCTTTATGTACAGTGCTAGTTGCCTGATACCTGAGAAGACGGGGGAAGACGGAGACGGTCATATAGAAAGAAGCGTTACGACAATGCTGCATGCACTCTATTATCCTCGAACTAACCAATGTGTATTTAGGTCACAGAACATGTAATATAGTAGAAGCGGCACCTATGGCCGGGCGGGGTGGAGTGGTGTGAGTCAAACTTCCAAGCTGTTCCCCCACTCTCTTGCCCCCTCAGTTCCTTCACAAGCGCTTTCTCAATTGCCTTTTTCTGATGAATTGTAACTGTTTTGCTCCCTTAAAGATTTTTGTGGAATGTGCTTTTTTATGCAAATGAAGAAGCTTACAAGAGTTTAAGCCCAAATAGTTGTCATTTAAAACCTGCTTAATGCAATTACATTTATAATTGTTTTAATGAATTCCGAATGTTGTGAAACGTATTAATATTCGGACAATGAACAAAATAAATAAAACACATTTATTACGATTTCGATATTATCTTTATTTCATAATAAACCAAGGTTTCAACAATAACAGTGTTGTAAATAACTTATTTAAACCATGGTCCACCGTGTGAGAGTTTAAGTGAAATAAATATTAGAAAAGTAACAATTTAGTTTTATTAATTTTGTTTTACTTCATTGTCCGAATGTTTATAAGTAGTTAACATAACGTAATTGGTACGAGGGTAAGTTTCATACAAAAACGAACTTTTTGAAATTGTATTTATGTTAACATATTTTATTTAGGTATTTAAGTATAGATTATTATACAAAATTATTATTATTTGTTGTTTCTCGACCTTATTTTATTTTTGTGGATTTGATCGTTGATCTCATTTATGTGATGAAATATCCTTATTTTAAAATAATATGCCAATATGCTTTTTAAAAGTAATGGATAGTGAGCTTCTTGTTCTAAAAAGTGATCTGTTGAAGAAAAAAACCTTTTACCCATTAAATTCTAACATGTCTTATTTATTTTAATTAGGATGTAACATAGTGATTTCTTATTTTTAAATTCCTTAATTTATTAAGGGTTTATTCTCTAGTGTTAAGGAAAGTATAACAATCAACATTTTTACTACATTTTCACCCCTTAGCAGCACGCGACAAAATGTCAATCTATGATACTTTTTTTTATGTATGTTATAAAATATAAATTTACAAATTTTCAGCTCACTAACTGTTTAAACAAAATATAACAATTAATTTTTATTGTTTTAGGGGTTGTTTTAACCCTTAAATCAAAATTAATTCTAGCCTATGTTACTTAAGGATAGTGTAGCTTGTTATTAGTAAAACTATTTTTGTAATCGGTTCAGTAGATCCAGAGATTATCCCCTACATACAAACAAATAAACAAAAGAATTTTACCTCTTTATAATAATACTAGGGGAGACCCCTGCGTGCTGCGCACGCCAACCCCCAATGTAACCTTCTAAAAACATATGTTATGTTTTATTTATAATAAAGGTGTAGGATTAATGATAATCTCAAAACTAAGATGGTAAATAATGTCAAATGTTCAAATTAAATTATTTCTTATATTTTATACCAGCAGTTATAATAATGGTTAAAAGAACCAGCAAGGCTCAGGTCTACACTTAAAAACCCTAACCTAAAAGCTAGAAATACAACAATAATAGCTTCAAATTTTGAAACCAGCTGTTAATGGAAATATTGGAGCTAACAGCTATAAAAATATTATCTGTTATCAATTGGTTGCTATGGTAATAAATGTAAATACATGTGATGATTTATCATTCTGGGCCTGACCTAAGAATTTTTTCCGACTAAATTTACAAATATGGAATAGAAAAAGGTTTTTATCGAAATGAATTATAGCCTATGTTACTCAGGGATAGTGTAGCTTTTTATTAGTAAAACTTTTTTTTCGATCGGTTTAGTAGTGCCAGAGATTACCCCCTACATATAAACAAAGAAACAAACAAACAAACACACAAACAAACAAACAAACTTTACCTCTTTATAATATGAGTATAGATTAATAATAACCCCAAAGCTAAGATGGTAAATAATTATGTTTAAATCAAATTATTTCGTTTATTTTATAACATCAGTTATAATGAAGGTTAAAAGAACCAGCAAGGCCTACACTTTAATAAAAACCTAACCTAAAAGTTGGAAATTTAAATAATTGCTTCACAGTTTGAATCGGATGTTTTATCTGTTATTTTATTCAATTGGTTGCTGTGGTAATAAATGTAAATACATGTGATCATTCATCAGTCTAGGCCTAACCTAAGATTTTTTTCCGACTAAATTTACAAATATTGAAATAAAAAATACTTTTATCAAAATGAATCTAGCCTATGTTTAGTCAGGGATAATGTAGATTTGTATTAGTAAAACTATTTTTTCAATCGGTTCAGTAGTTCCAGAGATTACCCCCTACATACAAACAAACAAACACATTTGATCTCTTTATAATATTATTATAGATACTTACTGATGAAAAGTTATCGGAGGGCTAACGGTTTTATCCGCTGCAACCAAAGGGCACACAACAAGGCATTATAACATAAAAAATAACAAAACACAAAAAAAGAAACTTCAATAACAAAGACTAAACAAGGAGTAACATAAACACACGTGGAGAGTTCTGATGTAACGTGGAAGGTGTAGGTTAAGATGTGTTAAACTGCGGAAGTGTGTATTATTGAGAGCAAAGGAGTGGCCCTCTATTCAAAATTCTGTGATTTAGGTAGACTACAAGGCGTATGAAAGAAGTTGAGGAAGGAGTGTGCATGCGCAGCTTCTGCCGCCGCTCATGCCCACTCGTGACGTAGAGTGCGAGCCTTGGAGTCGAGAGTCAAGGCTCCATTGCCACATCGCGCCATATTTACCGCCGAAACCTGCCGAGCTTTCTTGATCAAATTATGTTATCAATTATACTCAAGATAGTATGTTAGTGTAATAGAATTTCTTATCATTAATAACCAGTAATTATAATGCCTTTTTGAGCCGTGTTTGGCTGCAGCAACTAAAAAAAAATACAGTTGTTTACAAGTAAGGTTTCATTGTTTCCCAAGAAATGTTGATCAGTTGGTCTACAAAATAAATGGATTAATGTGCAGAAGAGAAGACCAAATAATTAAAAAAACAGGTAAGTGAAATATATTTTCAACTCCTATAAAAACGAGTGTACGTACGTGAGTAACAATTTCATATAACAGCTGATTTCACACATCATCTGTAATACTTAAACGAAACCTAGCGTAGATTATAAGTTGGGGTTATGTTTACAACTTCAATCAATAATATTAAGTTTGTGAAGTTAATGTTCTTAAAATATAAGTTAAAGAACTAGAGTAGGCTATGATACGTTATAAGATTTGCTTTGAGATTATAAAATGAATATGGATACAACCTTTTATTATCAATATATTAATTTATACAAGTTTAAAGAAGAGATACCCATAACTTCGGAAACATTCGTAGATGTTCGTATAACATATAAACATATTCGATTATTAATTTCTTCATTATAATATCTATGATTATAACTTCTAAATATTTGATCTATCAATATAAAGTTAGAAAACAAGTAAAAGTTAATATTTTTATCTTTATTTAGATATAATATAATAATGAATATAAATAAAATGTTTTAACAAATATGCCTACAGTTTTATAATCGTTATAATTGTCAGCATAGGTAGGACTAGATTAAGTATGTTGTTTTTAAATAGTATTTTTTTAAATTATGTATTTGTGATTTGTATCTAATTAATCTGCCTGTGAATTTTCACGTGGGTTTACTAGTGTATTTAAATAAATATTGGTTATTGTTGAATTCCACTTTGAATTTACTTTTTTTGTTTGTTACAGCAACCATTTGTTCAGTTCATTTTGAGGAGAAATACAAAAAGAAAACGCTGCAACAAACACTATTAGGCTATTCACCGAAAAACTGCCGTTATTTAGCAGATGATGCTATTGCAACACCACATTTACCTACAGCTTCAACAGGCAACTTAATTAAGTTCAACTTCTGTATCAGGAAGGAAAGTCAGAATGAAGAAAGATGTAGAAAACGACTGGTTGAAGAATTAGTAAATCAGCCATTGACTTCATACATTTCAAAATATGAAGTTTTCAGCATTTAACTCCATTACTAAATAACTCTTTTATTGTTTTACAACACTTTCATTTTATAACCTACTTGTAAACATTGAACGATCACGGGTAAGTTATTTAGCAAGAGCACTGCATTCCTCTTAGTTATTGTTGAAGTTTAACAGCAATGTTTGTGAAAATTTGGGAAAATGAAAATTCTATTAATATTACAGTTACTAAACAAATTATTTTGGGTAAATAACTAAAAATGTTACATAAGTCACACATAATTTGCCTTCAAAGATTTTGCAAAGCACCTGTTAAAAACGAACATAAACTAGCACGGTAATTATTCAGTGTATTGTACTATATTCTAATATAGTGAGCGAAAAAATATTGAAAAATGTCTCATAAAACATAAACCTAATAATAAAGACCGTGACTAAGATCTCCCTTCCCCCTTGAGAGGTGTCTAGATCCACCAATGTAATCATGCTTTTTATAACATTTTATTTTTTCAGATACAGTACCTACTTACTTTGAAACGTTATTATTATAATTATTGATGTTTTATTTTCAGCCGAAAAGAGGAAAAATCTAGTGCATCATGACAAGATGTTGCAAGTACTATAGAAACCGGCCAATTCAAAAAAGGGGAACAAATGTTTGGCTGAAGTGTACAGTATTTTGAAAACAGAAATTAATTTTGATGATATACTGTTTCCAAAGCCAGTCATCATGTGCTGGATCCTAACAAGAACATTCAGAGAACAAAAACTCCAATCACACAATACAAGAGAAATAATGAAAAAGATGCAAAAGATTATTTAACGTTTAGACAATTGTATCATTGCAAAATAAGCTAAAACGTTATTATCAACTAGCTATGAACTGTACCTAATACTGAAATAAAACTCAATGTTGTATTCACCACGACTTTTTATTTGTCATCTAGACTGCTATTTTTTAATTATTTCATTGATAATTAGTTTATATTTATTATCCTTTAATCCTTTAATTATATTTATTATTTATCCTTAAGTAGGCTAACTAAAAAAACACAATTTAAATTTTTGAAAAGTAAATCTAGTACTAGTAGGCCAATAGGCCTAGTAAACATAAAAAACCTGGGGAAAGGTTTTTTAAATCTTATCAATAAATCTTATTGATGGTAAAATGCTTTAACCTATAAAGCTACTTAAATTTTTCAACTCTAAAAAAATCAATATTTATACATTAAACAAAATGTACCTGTTCTACAACAATGTGAATTATAAATAACGAGGGGCCGTCGCGTGGCGTGGGTGGGGCGACCGAGGCGGTCGCCTTTTGCGCCGCGATGGGGGGGGGCTCCGCCGTGGTTAAAAAAATATTTTCTTCGTGCCAACGCCGAACTATGTTATTTCAAGAGAGACCAGAAAGCGACCACTCTAATTTCTCAAAACTCTCAGGAAAAGTAAATTCATATCCTCCTAGTATCTTCTCCGGTGCCGGCAGACATGATCGAGTTTATCCGACTCAAGTCGAGAATACATGAAAAGCGCTCTCCCTCTCCCCCTACACTTACTATACTGATTTAGTCCACGTACACGACGAACACTCGACAACTACACAACTCCCGCGATCGTTAACTTATAAAATAAACATGAATAGTGACGAGCGCGGTGCCGAGTTTTTGTAGGTGTGTTTCTTGTTAATAACATATTTTTGTCATAGTCGAAACACTATCGTTATCGAGATATTATTCACTACTGATTCTTATATGCAACGATCGATGTAAACAGGCGTCTCGATATTTAAATTTTACAATAAAAATAGCTTATTTCTCGGCTTATTCACATATATTATATCCATACATTAATTTTCATAAATTTTTTAATTTTGTCAAGATTGGTTATGCAATGTCTAAACGAACATTGAAAATTTTTATAAAAACCTTTTACATAAGGCACCGAAACTTTGAGTCTCGAGCATATTTACCAATCTTGACAAAATTTAAAAATTAATGTACGTATATGTACGTGAAAAACCTACTGTTATTAGCGAATTTCAACAGGAAAAATTAGCTATTCCAGTGGCCCTTGTGGTAAGACCCAAGGTCGGGAGTAGCAAATGAGCACCGATCATGTTCCCCAGAACACGTTTTGGGGTGCCATTAAAAATCAAATATATATATATATATATTTATGTATGTACATATATATTTATGTATGTATGTGTGTGTGCGCACTCTAGCGGACGCATTTTAAGTCCAATTTGGTACACATGTTGGTTGTCTACGTCGGTCGGACGAGTTTGTTGGCAAAAAAAAAATCCAAAAACCAGAAGCACGTTTTTTGATCGGAAGTAACTATTTTTTTAGATTTTTCCTACGAGAATAAGTGTTTTCTAGAGTTTTTTTCTACAAAAATAAATGTTATTCTGCTGCACATTTTGTTTTGTTACGCGTCCTTATAGCTCGCTTGGTTCCTCCAAAATCGATCAAAACGTAAAATACCATTAAAAGTACCCGGTTCAAAACCATTTGGTGGATTTTACCGTGGGGTTGGCGTGCGAAGCACGCAATTCATTGTGTATTGAAGATACTTCCAATATGCGGAATGGCGTGCGAAGCACCCTATGCTTTTTGTATTGAAAATACTCCCAATATACGGAATGGCGTGCGAAGCACGCAATGCTTTGTGTATTGAAGATACTCCTAATATGTGGAATGGCGTGCGAAGCATTTTGCAGCTATTCAGCACCGTCGTGATTAGTCCTATTTCCAAAATTGTTGGTTGAAACCCTAAAACACAGGCCTATAAACTTAATTTTGGAAATTTGCTCAACTCACGTCAGCGGTTCAGCTGTTTAGTCGAATTATTGTTAGATTTTAAATATCGAGACTCTGTTTACATCGATCGTTGCATATAAGAACAATTGTCGTTGTCAATAATTAGCTCGACAATGGTAGTGTATTCGTTGTAGTTTACGCTTTCTTCTGTGCAATTTGGTAATTTATTTTAAAAATGTTTTTATTGTATTATTGTGATTTTATCGCCAAAAAATGTAATAGTTTTCGCCAGTAAAACTCCGCTCGCCAAATCTGAAAATTGTATCGCCACCCGCAGTACGCGTTGAATTCGGACACAGTTTACACTTGTCTTGGTTACTTGGTTTTATTGAACCGTATCATGAACTTTTACATTTAAGTTTTGAACGAATGGACTTTTTCGTATGTGGTTTTCTCCTAACACTTCTCGAAGAAATTCTGTGTTAACTGCTTAAACTTCAACTTTATTTTTTCAGCCGTTTTAAGTCGATGTCGTCCCAAACATAACCACAAACACGATTTTACTGTATGTATAGATATATATTACTACACCGGGAAAGTAACTTATACAACCTTCAAATAATTGTCGCCTCATATATAAAGCTAGCGGACAACCCTATTATCCAAACAAGTATATAGAAGTAAGGCCATTATGGCTCCCATTATTAAAAAAACACGAAAACTAGATTATAATATACCTAATATGTACCGTACTAATAAAAAAAAATAAGAACTTTTACCTGTTGAATCTCCTCTTGAGGTTTTAACTTGGTCGCGGGCTAGGAAGCTAATCTTAATGAACCGAATGCCACTCCCCTATCCAGAGCCTGATCTAGGGCGTTTTTGAGGGGGGGGGGGCAAGCTTGGGTTTTCCCCCCCCCCCCGCCGACGCTATCCCCCTCCAACTTTTACTATACAACACGTATGTTAAAAATAGTACATATATAGGATTTTTAAGTTCGTTTTTAATAGTGGATGGTAGAGGATAATAGGCAAGTTAAAATAAACATAAAAATGTCTCAAAACTGATTTATTAGTAAAATTATAAATTTGATACCAACTTACATTTACATATTTACTTTTACTTTGCGACTTTTTTTTTGAGGCAAAGACTTGTATTACTTCATCATAGTTAATCTGAGAAGCATGTTTGTGTTATTTTGAGGTAATGCCACTGTTTGAAAGCCACTGTTGGGCCACTGACCTTCTTAAATAGTTTTAACAATTTTAAATTTGCTGAAACTTCTTTCACCTGTTGTTGTCGTACCGGAAGGGTACGAATAGTTTGAGTCTTGTGCTAATATTTGGGTAGCCTACACTGTGGGGTCCTGTGGTAGTATTTGAGTTTGCTTGTAAAAATCACACTCAGCATTTTTATGCACTAGCTTCTTTCAAGTTTCCATCAACTGTCAAGGCGGGAAATTTAAAACTTTCAACTTCAAATATATCATTTTTGCAGTACAAATTCAACTTCACAACGCTGCTCCATTAACAAAATAAGGAATACAATTTTGGAATAAGTACAGTCGGATTCAAGGATTAATAATACATAAAAGTGTAGTTTTTCATTGACTTGTTATGGTACGTTTTGACGCAGTCAAGTTGTAGTTGTTGAATAACAGGGATCTTAAGGATAATTAGAAAAATGCCGGTTTTATCGACGAATACAACATGGTAGCGTCAAAACTTACTATCACAAACCCATGAAAAACTACATTTTTATAATGTATTAGTCCCTGAATCCGACTGCATTTGTTTCAACATTTTATTAATAGTTTTGTTAATGTATCAACGATTAGAAGTTGAGTTTGTGCTGCCGCCCCAGATGCTCCGCTAGGTTTGAAGTTATTTTAATCCATCGATGTACAATAATTATTATTGAGCCAGAATGACACCATCTAAAAACGTAAGTCTTCTGATTGTTGCAGCCCTTTCAGTATATTCATGCTCATAGTTAATTAGACTACGTTATACATCCTACATCGCGTATAACGG
>JAGFPH010012968.1:16690-28073 GCA_018207615.1 Philaenus spumarius | reverse complement strand
TATGGCTATTATTGATATACCAAGTCTCATTACTTTATCTATAATGGTAAAAAATATATTACACCGTTCCGGGACTTTTAAATCACAATGCGATCAATATACGATAAAGTGTAAAATACTGTAAAATAGAGCATACTTGATTTTCTTTTACATGAATTCTCTATGAGTACCTCTATTTCTAAATCATCTGAACTTTTTTATGAATGAATTGATGGTAAGTGTTATTATTTGTAATGTATTAAGGGTTACTTTTGGGGAATTTTCTCCTCTGAATTTCTAAAACTTTGGCCGTATTGAATTTTTTAAATAAAATTGTGATTTTTGTTGAAAAAGCCAAAAAATAATTCTGACTCTACTATTTTGTCAGTAATATCAATATTATGAAAAACTTATACCATATTTATCGATAAAATATAATTGGACACTGTATACGAAATTTTAAGTTTTTTCAAAATCTAAGAATTTAGTTTTTTTCTATTTTTGATATTTTAAAATTCGAAAAAAAATATGATCAATTTTTTTCCATAAAGTTGATAAAACGACGAAGAGAATGAGTCCAAAATCAACTTTTTACAATAAAAACCCTGCTTCACCGATTTTTTTTAATTTGACCTCATATTTTTCAAAAAACTTGAAAATTGCAAAATCAAAATAATTTTTTTTTACGAAAAAAATTTAGCTTATTTGTGTCATTGAAAGACACAATTTCTCCAAAAAGTTTTTAAATTGAAGTATTTTTGACCGAGAAAAAAAATAATTTCGTAAAAAATGTATATCCATTTATCTCCAAATTTTGAGGTTATGTCAAAAAAATTTAAATTTGAAAGTTTCTTATTTTTTAATATTCAACAGTTTGGCACTAAGAAATATTTTTTTGGGGGTCGATTAAAAAAGTTACCCCTTTTCACCCCTGCCATTTCAACCCTTACTATCGCTCACCCCTAATCGACTGTAGGAATTGTAGAGGGGTTGGTCCTGAGCTGGTTAAAATAATTTTCAGCTCGATTCAGAGCTCTTTCCATTTTTTTCCAGAAGAATCCTTAATTTGATTGGACTATTTATCCTTAATAGTTTTACGATGTAAGTAGACACATCGAGAGCGGTTACTTGTTTTTATAAAATACTTTAGCATGCTAGAAGCTAAGTATTTTCTTCGTTAACCTTTATAATTTGTATAACAAGTAAGAAGATACGTCGTTGCGGTTTTCACCTGGGATGCAGCAATAGACACCGTCTTAACTCTACAAGAACTTCAGTGGCAACTTAGTCTATACAAAGTTGGCCTAACTTGGAGTTTTCTGGAGGAGGAACGTAGCCCGCAGGACAAGGGATACATGGAGTGATTCGTATATCTTCCCGACAGGACTCCAGGACACCACCAGGCGGCCACTAGGACATGCAACTGTAGCTTCGAGGGAATAACCGAACCGGGATTGCAGACACGACGGCACCACATCCATCTTTAAGAAGCCATCCATCATCCATCTAGACAACCCTACAGGACTTCACTTTCACCAACAAGACAACTTTATCAGCACGCAGAACATCTGTAGCTTACCATCACTATACAGCGTTCGCGGACTTCACAACAAACGTCGCGACGCCTGGACAAGTGTGAAAAGGTCGGTAGAAGCGTAAGATACGTTAGTCCCTATTAAAAATTGCCTGAATTAAATTGAAATAAATTTATTTTAAATACTGGGTTACTTAGGATGTTAGATTAAGAAATATTTGTATTATTAATTATAAAAGTAAAGTCATTAAATCGTAAATTAAAATTAAAATTTTCATTAAATTATTAATTAAATTAAATTGAGTATAAAAATATTAAAATAAAATATAATTAGGTAAAGGATTAGTTCTGCCTTATAGCTTAAGAAATTATTATTTAATTGAAAAGAGATTTATTATTTGGTTTTATTGGAAAAAGATTAAATCCAAAAGTTCTGTTTTATGTTTAAAGTTTGAAAAAAGAAGTTATTAAAATTTTATTTGCTGTATAAAAAAGTTATTATTTACAAAAATACCTAGTATTCAAATATCCAAATAGTTTATGAATTATAGATTAAGAATTGATACAGTGAAATTTCATAAAATAACTGCAAGCACAAATAAGCCATTTACAAGGTTAGTTTCAGTGTACTCACTCTTCAGAGGTTTACAAAAAGTAAAATTATTAACTTGTGTTCTAACTGAGCTAAATTCAAAAATAAATTACTGGAAGTATAAAGTAAAGTTTTTTGTCGGGATATTCAGCAAACTGAATATTCGACACATAGTTATTTCACCTAGGCCAAACAAAGTGAGATTGCCTATAAGACTTCCAGTAGGTGGAAATAACTTATTCTCCAACGAAATATCCTCCAAAAGGTTATCCGTTGTAACACATATACACAAGCACACACACACCCACACACATCCCTCACATACATACACATATACACATTTTTACATAAACAGCATTCTTTATTTATGTGTACAAAATTTTAGCATAGGTAAAAAATACACATCAATACACTATTAAATCCACACACATGCAGAGATTCTTCCATACAAAAATCAAAAACACCCACACATTTTTATAAAAATATTTAGTAAAAATAATACATTCATAAGGCTTGTATCATTTAGTTAAGGAGAACAGAAAGCTACACATTATCCAAATTATAGTGTTATAAAATGAGTCAACACATTCAAGTTCCTGCAAGAATTTCCTTAATTGTTACTGGTACTTGTGTTTATAAGGGCATGTTATATGTAGGCCAACTGAGGTAATAAATTAAAAAATGTATTTGCAAAAAAAGTGTAGAATTTCTTGAAAACAGTTAATGTAGATCTACATTACAGTGCAGTGTCGTGGGCGCGAAATCACCAAAAGCGCTCGGTTTTATACTATGTAATCATTGCCTGCAGTATGTAGATGTATGTTGATGTTAATAATCATATGTTAGCCATACAAAGAAAGCTGAGAATTCTATTAAAATAATTAATAGAAAATTGGTGTTATAGATCAAATGTATTTACAGGATAGTAAAAAGTACTGCATATCAATACATACACCATTTATAAGTGACGTCTGCAAGGTACAAATAATACTTTAATTACAGCTGTTTAAGTATTGTTTCGTGATTTTAAACTAACTTTACTAACTTGAAACATTTCAATAACCACTTGTCTGAAAGTAGTTTTTATATGAATTATCTGTTGGGGGTTTTAAAAATGTTACATTTTTGTATAAACCTTTTAACTAACTTAAGTAGATTAAAAGGTTTAACAACGAAAAGAAAATCTTCTTTTTTTAATTGTGGAATTATAAAGTTTGGATTTTTCTGAATATTTTAGTAACAACAACATAGTGTTTTCAACATTCAAACCATGTTTTAAAAATTTTTAATTACTTTTTACTCTCGTCGCGATGCTGTTTGTTTCGTTCATAGCTAGACAGTTTCATTTATTTGTTATAGTACATAATGGTGTTGTTAGGCAGTGATATGTTGTTCAATTGTTTAAAGGTTGGTCACACTAGCTCACACTAGTTTTGTTTTAGAAAATTTTCTTCTGCTTCTCTTGTTTTCATTGGTTTGTTGTTTACACTTTGAGGCTAGTTTTCAAGAGTATTGTGTTTCATTATACTATTTGTGTAATGTTTGGTGATACTATTTAGTGGTTAAATTGTTATTCAAATATGCCTAGAAGTAATAAGTGGGCTTCTAAAGGTATATTCAAGGTAAAATAAAATGTTTGTACTAATTTGACTAGTTTTTCTTAATATGTTTTACGTTTCATTGATTTCCCGACAAACTAGTTTTTTATGCTGATGTACTTTTCTTAAAAACTGCTAGAGGTAACAAGTTAATTTTTTTCAAATACCTCTATATGTAACCTACCTGCTGTGCAAAAATCAGCAAGCTATCTGAAAAGGTCCAAGAATACAAAAATAATTTTAAGAAAATTTAATTAAAAAAAGGTAATCGGTCTAGAAAAATAACTGCAGGAATAAAAAATAACAATAGAATTTCTGGACCAAAAAATCTGGAATTTCATCCGGGCCACATAATTCTATATTTTCTTCCAAAGAGCACGATACTCTTCCTACGCAGAAACATAAAACAAAAACATAGAATTTTGTTTTCTATCCCCTGTAATTATTAGCTGAACAATACAATGAGTATATTGGTCTCTCAAATCTCCATTTATATTACCAAAATATTCACTAAAAATGTAAGCTACAAGGAATGGGTCTGTAACTCTTCAACTGTATTACTGGGAAAAGATTATTCTCCCTAACCAATCCTTAATTGTTATCAAATGTGTATGGGAACAATTATTATTTATTCTTTCTCATCCCCATGTGTTGTTCATGGGACTGTTAAAAGTCTGAAAGTTGTAATACACTTTAAAAGTCAAAGAAAATACTCATATTCGACAAAGTAACACCCAGAAACCTGAATTAACTCCTGACTGTTTGAATGATGATGGTACAGTTATTATTGGAATTAAATCACCTTAAAGACCTGGATCATTATATTTATCAAAAGCTACAAGAATTCATAAAGAAAATTATAATTTCCATCACGAACATCATGATCATGATAAGCATTATTCATCAAAGCGATAGGTTCTTTATTGCTTTCTAATTATTGTTCGTATTAAATTTATTAATGTCAACATTTTTTGACATTCTGCACACAGCATTTTTTGAAAAAATTACCTTTGTTAATATAAAACCTGGTCGATTCGAGAAGAATTTTGCAAGAAGCTGGGGAAGAGGGCTTCGCTTTATTAGTACATTTTAAATAAATAAACCATCAACATATTTAATACCAGTTTTAGATACAACAAACGTTTACCTATATTGTTGTTGGCGCTTTAAGAAAGTAAGGAAACACATTAGAGTGTCATGAAAGCATTCAAAATATTAAATTAATTTGATAGAAGTATAGTATTTAATATTTTTCGTATGAGTACGTTTATTTAATAAGAAACGTATATTCCTTAAAATTTGATACTATACAAAAGTTATGGAAACATTAGACTCAGCTCTCACCAGAGTAAACTATGACAAGGACTTGCTAAATATAGCGATAAAGCAATAATTTAAGTTATTCTGATTTCAAAAATCTATTTTACTTTAGCAATATTATTTAGTGCCCCTTCAACTTAAACCAAATGAGTTTTAGGTGTTGTCAAAAACGAATTTATTTTTACTTTAAACAAAATGGAAAATTACAAATTATCTAAATGTCTTAGATAAAAATTGGAAATGTAGCAATTAGTGAAACAAGTAACTTCAAGCAGAAAAATATTTACGTAATTATTTAAAACATTTATACAAGTTTGATACAGAATGAGAACAAATTGCGACGAAAGTTGCGCAGCAATGGGGGAGAGGGAGTTCTACCAAAGGGTAGATTGTATGTCAGAATAAAAACTTTGCTCAAGTAAATTCCAGCGTAACTGAGTTTCGGAGGGTAAAACTTGGCATTTTACTATAATAACACGTAGCTGGATGTGTGACGTTTGAAAAGTGTTCGGGAATATTATTTATGCCTGACCTAAGGAACAATACGGAGCTCTATTTTGGAAACCAGCCAAAGCCCTTTCGTCTCAGTCAAGTGAAAGATGCATTTTCCACGGAGAATTTTTTATTTGCTAAAGTTAAAAGTGTTTGCTTTGAATTAAGGATATTCTTTGCTTTAAATCTTGAAATAAAAAGAAAATTAAATGCAGAAAACATAATTAGAAATTTACAATAAATGTATAGTAATAACAAATTTAATACTGAATATTCCATGTTGAAGATGTTATAAATTATTATATTATATTCAAATATCATTTATCAGAATGCATCATGTATTATGTATCTTGAAAAAATTTAACTAAAAGTAATATAATAAGATTAGTCATAATCCATTAAACTACAATTACGTATACATTTTAAAGCAAACTGATTTGGTTTGCACATATTAATTGTGTTAGATTATTTATGTAGAAAATAGAAATAATTAAGGTTGGTTGTTAGTGATCGACGCTTTTAATTATCTGAAACAAAAATGCACCTGTTTTCGCTTTTTATGTTGTATTTCTTTTTTAGTATAGTTTTTGCAGTTATATGGGAAAAACATTTCTGGAATAGTTTCAACATGTGGGTTTTTCAATAGTCAGTATTTATTTAAAATTTAAATTGAATTAAATGATTTCATGAACTTTAACATTATATTGGCGTGCACATACTGCACTTATTTCAAAAATTTTAAATATGTCTATAAACAAGAATAGTCTAGTATTATCAGTTCATAAAACTACAAATGATTCTCATGCTGGTAGTATTAGGTGATTTCAGTAGTAACTATGTTAGTTGATCCTAAACCTAATGTCTAAAAAGACATATAATTGTTAAGATAGTAATGAATTGTATAGTGCCGTTTTAACTGCATTAAACTAATTAATATTTAATTGTCTACCCTCAAGAACAATTTTCACGGTTAACCAGTTTGTTCAACAATTCCCTTTCCTACCATTGCACGAATGCATTATTCTAATAGAATTGTTATACAACGTTTAAAACACTCCAATAAAGATCAGAACGTTTTATTTGCTGATGTAGACGCAGCTGCCGCCGGCTTGTTATACATTATAATTAGCTACCCCTTCCTCCCTTCTCTCCCATTGTTGTTCCTTACAAAGTTCAAAATTATACAACCAGTGTTACACAAGACCTCAAACATTATCTTTGATATCGTTTCAAAAACTCTTTTTAACTAGTTTTTAACAAAATCTAAAGTTCTTTTTGTAATCTGCATTTGTTCCGACTAATACAAATTTCTTTTAGTTTAAACATATTATTCAGTTTACAATAACATGCATTTTAAGAGAAAAGGTATGAAAGGTTCTTGAAATGCATTTTAGTAAAGAAATTATTGAAAATATTATCCCTGATATATATAACAAGTGGGATATGATAAAAAATATTAGAATACTAAAAACCCAAAAGCCGTTAAAAGCAGTTACCACAAACTTAGTGTTGAATGGAATCTAAAATTAATTCAAGCAGGTAATTTAAACCAATAAAATTACAAAAAGTCACTAAACACTAAATACCATTCATAAATACACTTGTGAGTTTTTTTCTTTTTACTATGGTTTTATATGTAAATTTATGTTAACTAAACACAGTAAAGGAATAAAACTACAGTAGAACTAACACACCTGTCAATAAAATTAAAAACTAAGTATAAGTATTTGGAACACTTAGACGACGAAGCCAAATGTATCTTCAATAAATATAAATAAGGAAAGGGGTGTGAGAAAACATTCCAAAAAATACTGTAAAAGTTCGTGAGGCTCATCGAAGAATTACCCTTAATTTATTATACATTTTCTGAAGTCCACTAAAATTGTGAGAATAATTAAGTATTTTTTAATGCAATTTGAAACATGTATTATTATTAAATGTATTTTTAAAGTTGGAAAGCAATTTGTAACTTATGTGCTAACATTCACTATTAAAGGTTAATATTGGCATCATCTAAACTAATAAGACGATAGACAAAATTCTAGTTCTCACAGTGATATAGTTCTGTTATTATGTTGGTAAAAAAGTTAATTTATTTATCAGATTAGATAATATATAGTTTGGAATACAATTACATTTTAAATATCAGTACCATAGATTGCATTCAAATCAAATGTTTGCAATAAATAATACAAGGGTATAGTTATTTAAAATAGCCTACTAATGACGGTTGTAATTCATGAAGTTTCCTTTATAAGCAATATCATCTCTTTGTGGATTGATTGCTACCTTCGGTTTTCCGATAGTTACTATTTCTAATTGAAAACAATATTCTTCTTGGTTTGCAAAATGACTTTATTACGTTTGGAGATTTTTAGACTAGGCTTGATGATATACAGATGAGTAAAGTTAATCATTAATTTATTGTTTTTATAAGCTTAACATTTTTGGAAGCACTTATGACGTTAAGATGATTTAATTAATTAATTAAAAATTTATTTATTACATTAAATTTTATTAATACAAGCAATTTTTCTCAGTAGTTCATTTTGCCTTCTAATATCTCTTAAATAAAAATACATAATAGTAATACAATAATGGTCTACCAGTATTAGCTGAAGTTTATGTAGTGGGTTTTGAACCTAAATTAACAAGAGAAAATGAAACGAACATACTTTTGTATATTTTCCAAATAAACCTTTTTATCATTAAAACTAAGAGGTGGCCACAAAATTTACATTTAATGGTAATGAGTATATTTTTTGTAATACAATGGAAAAAAGGTTGGTTATTACTATTTAACTTAAAAAAATATTCATTCGATTTGAATGAAACAACTTTGGATGGGTAAAGTTACACTAACCTTCTTTATGTTACATAGTGCATTCAAAATAGAGTTAAAAGTAACAACTTAAATTGTTTTTCAAAAATCTGAATTACTGGCTAAACCTAGAAAGATAAACTAAAATAGTAAGTTAAAGATACTTTATCAATGAATAGATTAATACATTTCGGTGCGGAGGTGTGCTATATTAATTAGAATTTATTTCATGTATTCAATAAGATGCGATGTTGAAATTACTTTAAACATCATTTTCTTTTTAAAGCTTTAATAAAACAATTCATTTTTGTATTAAAATATTTACGAAGTCTAGCAAAGCGAACGTTCCTGAAAATAAATTTCTAAACTTTCTGAGTCAAACGAGGCTTTCAGTTTTGTTCCACAAAGTGTTTTAGATCAGTAAAGGAACAAAACAAAGCATCACTTTGCTTGCTTGGAGCCACGCTTACAAAGGTTCGCCGCAGTGACTACCAAGCGTAAACTTATAACATTCATCCCTTAAGTACTTTGGTTACTTCTTTTTTGTAAAATAAAACGCTTACGATAAATATAGGTTCAAAGTGTTAAACGGATGATTTATGCTTAATATTGGTAAATATATATTAGGAACTTAAACAGAATAATATAACCAAAATTTAAAATATTATTTTCGTAGTTTTATCGTAGTTTTACGTTTATATCTACAATATATATATAAATTGATTAGCAATCATATTTCGATAATTACTAGTGTCAATTAATTTAAATTATGACTGTTGGACGCTATATAAATAGAATACTATACTAAATTGTAAAAATAATGTTAAAACGTGGGATTAACTATGTTTGTAAATATATGTTTAGTTAAAAAAAACTATCTGTTCTTTTAAAAATAATAGAACATTTATAGATACATGCTGCATTGTTTTCTAAATAACACACATCGGTAAGCATTATCATTATTTATCAAAAACAGTTTATATTGTATTGCTAATCGATAAGAGAACGCATGATATTTGTTTAATCTGATTAATAAACCACTAATGATTAAATAATATTATCATACGTGTTAAAAAATAAAATTACCTACAAAAAAGTCTCTAAACTGGTAGGATGTCGATTTGAACCGTCATTTTAAATATGTAAACCTTAAACTTTCAGAAAAGGTTTTAAGACATTGGACAAATTAATAGCAACAGGTTTGATAATAGAACCACAATTACAACCAACACATTTTCCATTCCATAACTACCAAATTATTATTAAAATGTATTTTTTTTTTTTACTAATAAGGTTAGCTTTGTACCCCAATCACTTTAATCGATCATGGTTCAACAAGGTTATTCTATAAAGACACGAAGAGTCATCATTTTATTACATATTGGAGTTACTTGAATAATGTTCGGACAATTCACATGTTTTTAAATATACCATTATTTATTTTTTTAGATTATGTAAAATAATAGTTCACTTTGCTCATTGGAGAAGAATACATTTTCAGCTGCTAGTTGTAGGAGTGTTTATCTGTACTCAGCATGAGAAAATATAACATGATACATTATTAATGTAGTTTAAAAGATGTATACTTCTCTCTTCACAAAACTGATAAAAATCATCGTAAAACGTAATCTCATCTAGTTTTGTAATAGCACCTTCTGAATATTAACGAAATAAATAGATTGTTAATCTTTTTTCAAATAAATGACAGTAACTATTCCGTATTGAAATAACGTACGGTAGTAAATCAAAATCAATCACAATAATTGTAATCTTCCTTTATTGTATCACATCGATTAGCATGATCGCATTAACATCGGTAATAAAATTCTTTAGTGGAAATATGTTATTACATTTCGCTAAGAACTATATTTTGTTTTCACAGAATATCAAACAAACATCTGTTTATTCCTGAAGAATGTAAGTCTTAGATTCTTCTGTTTGTGAAAAGGCTACATTGGAAGTTGGCTAGTCTCCATCTCAGAAGCTGCTAATATTCACTACTGTATCTGAGAGCAGTCATAAATTATAATAAAATACTTCTTTTTCACGTTTCTACTATATATAGTGTACCTTAACCTGTTACAAAAACTTTAGTTTAAGGAAAGCCATTACATTCAAATACGCTTTATAAGAACTTTCCTTTAAAACCACGATTCAACCATGTATCATCAAAAACTATTAAGACAATGTTGAACATATTTTGTTTATGATAGTGAAAACACATTTAAAAATGATTATTTAACTTATATATGAATACTGAAATAATTTTATGTTATTTCACATATTACACTGAAATTAATTACTAAAGGTGAATATTTAAACCAACTACTGCCATTAGAAATAATTATGAAATCATAACAGAACTCACATAATAACTCAGAAGTACATTAGACAGAAGAGTTGATTGACTGACTAGTAAATAACAAATTTAATACATAACTAATATCTTAACAATGCATTTCATGAACGTTGGTTTGAACTAAACTGCTCCCCCACTTATGCGGTTTTGTTATCTTAATCGTTTTTCATGACGTTCCTTAAACCTGCAAATTATTACAGCAAACCAAATTCAGATGTAGAGAGAAATATACAATACTAGCTGGCCCGACCCGGCTTTGCACTGATAGACAAATCAAAGTTAAATGCATTTAACAAAAATTATATGAATAAATATATTACACTATGTATTTCTTAATGGGATTTTTAGTTTTGACCCCACCCCCAAACCTTCCCTAAAATTTAGTTTTTTTTTAAACCTTTCTTAGCGAGCACCCAGGCCCCTAGAGGAATCTACATACCAAATTTCATTCCAATCCGTTTGGTGGTTTTTGAGATTTCGTGATGAGTGAGTCAGTGAGTGGTATTTGGATTTTATATATACAGATTAAGACTATGGAAAGAAATAACGTCTGAGAACTTGACCAAGACAAACAAATATTAATAAATATGTATTTTTGTTTTTGTAAGAGTTTTATACACTTTTTAAGTTATAAATTACTAAAACGGATATTTCTTAATTCCTTGTGAAATACTGGTGATAAAACTTC
>JAGFPH010012968.1:0-16590 GCA_018207615.1 Philaenus spumarius | reverse complement strand
AACAATAAATTCATGTTACTATCTGCAAAAAATAATACTTTGGCTTCTAACAGTTTTCCTTGCAAACACGTGTTTTACCCACGTACAGTTAACTACACAGACATTTCTTTTTCCGCAGACGAATCCGCTCTGCTTGATAAAGGTTTAAAATATAACTTTCCAAAGAAGGGCATAAATAGTTTGATTTCGGAAAGTATTCACGCTGAAGCAGCAATAAAAACCTTGCCTACAATAGAAGCCCAAATCACCGCCAGAGTAGCTTTAAATAATAAAATTAAAAAAGTTGTAAAAAATCCAAACTTAAGCTTTAACAAACATTTTAAAAGTGAACGACAAGCTCTAACGAGTATCAACAATAAATTACATTTGAATGACGCTATGATAACCAAAGCAGATAAAGGCAATTCTTTAGTTGTCATTAGTAAGGAGGCCTACAACGATAAAGTAAACAACTTTATTTGCAATAATAATATAAACAAACTTGTACATGACCCCACTGCGAACTATAAACAAGCAATAAACAAAGTGATTAACCATAGCAAGTGCCTTCTATCCGACAATATTATCAGATCGCTAAAAATGATAAACCCACGCGCCCCTTATCTGAGAGGCCTACCCAAAGTGCATAAACCCGATGTGCCTATTAGACCGTTGGTCAATTTTACTTCAGCCCCGACCTATAAATTAGCCAAACACTTAGACAGTATTTTAAGACGAGAACTCGTATTTACAAATAACCACGCTTTGCGCAATAGCCTAGACCTCATAGAGGACATTAAATCCACAAACATAAAAACCGGCTACAGATTTGCTTCTTTCGACATTGTTAACCTGTACACAAACATTCCAATAGTTGAAACCATAGACATCATTCACAATAACCTAAAAGAATATTCCAAATTATCCCCTAAGGCTATCGAAGAATTGCTCGCATTAATCAGTACCGTTCTCAGTCAAAATTATTTCCAATTTAACAACCACTTTTATTTACAAAATGAAGGCCTCGCCATGGGATCCCCCCTTTCGGGTATCCTTTCTGAAGTTTTCCTGAATGATTTTGAAAACAAATATTTGTGGTCCGATTCCAACAAATTTAGGAATAAGATTATTTTTTACCGTAGATATGTCGACGACACTTTCCTCATATACGATGGTAGTGACAGACAATTGACCCTATTGAAGAACTATTTAAACAATATCCACCCTAATCTTAAATTCACACTAGAAACTGAAATGAACAATAGACTTAATTTCCTGGATTTAACCTTATACAAGGATGAAAACCAAATTTGTTACAAAATATACCGCAAACCAACTGCCACTGACCAAACCATCCACTCAACTTCACACCACCCAATAAACCAAAAATCAGCAGCCTACAACAGCATGGTCCACCGCCTTTTGACTGTTCCTCTTAAGAAAATTGATTACGACCATGAATTGAGTATTGTTAAGCACATTGCTTCCATTAACGGATACAATAACACCCTGATCGATAGTCTGATCAACAAACACAAAAGGAAGTGCTTTAATACTAATAAAGAAAAACGGAAATACGTCTCTACGGAATACGGAACAACACTTAACCACACACTGCGTAACGAAATGGCCAAAAACAATTTCGTAATCGCTTTCAAAACATCCAACCAACTGGAACGCCTACTTAGTCGCAATCACACCAGTCTCGACTTGGCCAATAAAACTGGAATATACCAACTTTCCTGTAATGATTGTCCCAGTTTTTATATAGGCCAAACGGGCAGGCCCTTCATTAAGAGATTCAAGGAGCACTTACCAAAAAGCACAAATAGTTTAAACCACCCCAAATCAAATTTCGCCGAGCACCTGATAAATAGTCTCCACAGCTACAGTAATTTCAATGCTAACATGAGCATCTTGCAACTATGTAATAAAGGCCGTTATATGGACACATGGGAGGAATTCGCCATCTATAGGGCTTCTAAGACCAGTAATCAACACCTACTGAATGACAAGATATCTTTCCAAGCGAACATTGTGTTCGATACCTTAATTGATATCGAGAACAAAAAAGCGCCTTCCGTTCGCCCTCCGGCACACATTCATGCAGCAATTTGCGATAACGGCCTAACTTAAGGGGACCCGGACGCTTCCTATACTGCCAATGTTAAATTGAACGTTTTTTGGACCACTTTTCTCAATAACCGTTAAAGATATCACAACCAAATTTTTATCACTTATTCTGACTACTATGTACTGTACTTTAACACAAGGATTTTTAATTTTTGTTTATATTTACAAAATTATGATTTTTTTTAAAGATATATGTTTTTACTGGATTTTTTAATTATATAAAAATCTGTAATAATTAAAATACTGTATGTATAAACAAAATCTCATGTTAAAGTGTGCATAAACTACCATAGTACATGGGGTAAAAATTTTGGCTCAATATCTTTTATAGTTTCTGAGAAATCTGGTCCCAAAGTCTAAAAAATCTAATTTTCGGAATATCGCGAAAAACCAAAAATATGAAGGTGTATACATATATTTTTTAATTTAGCCTACCTTAAGGGGGTAGGGACGTCTAACATTTAAACATTTTTTTTTTTTTATTGTCGTAAGTTATTTAGCAAGTCTTCCTGAACACGTACATATATAGTTTATTTGCTCTAAAACAATTTATTCATCATAAATTGTGTAAAATATAAGCAAGAGCTACAGAGTTTGATTTCAATATTCCCAGTTGAGAGAAATTTACCCAAAATTGTCATATAAATCTTTTTTTATTTCAAAAAGTAATTATTATTTTAAGATTTCCCTGTATTAAAGTGTGGATTAATAGGTAAGAAATATATATAGGTAAAAAAAATCTAATAATTGTAAACTATTTATGAATATAATAAGGCAATATTATATTTATGAAATATATCACTAAAAACATAATAATGTGCTATTTTATTATTTCTTTTTCTTGAAATTATTTTTTGATATAATATGATGCTGTAAGCGTTATTTTTGTTATACTGTTAAGTTTTGTTAGTTTGTCAGTTTTCCTTCATGAAGCCGTAGTCTAGTGGATAACGAGGCGTCTTTCTGATCACAAGATGCCGAGTTCGAATCTAGGCTAGGGAGACCAGATATCTAATCATATCTGTGGTTTGAGGGTAGGAGGGCGGAAGTAAAGCAAACGGTGGTTGGCTCGCTTCCAAGCTGACGGGATATGACTAGATATCTGGTCTCCGGCTGGGGCTGTTTTGCATAATTTTACTAAAGTAATTATGTATGTATATATACATTTACTAAAAAAAAACCAGGAAAACGTTTATTTATTGAAATTTTTACAGTCATTTAACTGTAAATTATATATCCATTTAACCATATTAATTCCATGGATACCACATATTATATATCAAAATGTTCAGAAATAAACTCTCTACAAAATTTTTGAAAAAAATAAAAATGTAGTTCTTTATAGTTTTTTGCCTACCGGGTCCCCTTAAATTCATTCACCCATTAGTTCGCCTAACCTCGGCCGAGTAACATGTGCACATATTTTAGCGCTCGTATTTTGTGTTCCGTACATAGTGTTTGTGTTCGTGTGTTTGTGAATAATGTTCTACGACAATCTCAATTAACAGTGAGTGATGTGATTTTGTTTTCATGTTTTTTGTATGTAAATTAATGTGACCGGATGATGGGGTAACCCGAAACCGCGGTCGTCACAAAACATAAACAAGGATTGGATGACAGCAGACAGGTAACTTATACCTACTTATTAAATTGTTATAATTTTCCAATCCGGGAGCTTACATGATGAAATTTGTTTTATTTAACGAATTAATTTTCTTATTATTCTCTTTTCATATCCATTGTTTTCAGCTATCTTAAATATTGTGTTTAGTTCTTCTTTCCTTTTTAACGGTAAACTATATAATCTATTAATCATGTATCGAAAAGCTGCCATTTTGTGTTCCATTGGGTGGTTTGAATGTGCATTAATTATATTATCGGTGTATGTGTCCTTTCTAAAAATTCCAAATTCTAGTTGTTTATTATTTCTGGATATTTTCAAGTTTAAGAAATTTATTGTTCTGTTTTCTCCTTTTAAATTGGAAATTTAATATTTTCGTGGATTTTATTTATTTTATTTTTTTAAATTAGTTCTCCTTTATTATTTTGGCTATCTTTTATTATTAATAGTGAGTCATCTACATATCGGATGTATTCTAAGCACTCATGTTTCTGCAAAATATTTTGTATATATTTTTCTTCTAAATATTGAATAAAAATTTTACTTAATATAGCAGATAATGGATTTCCCATACCCAATCCATCTTTCGGCTTGTACACAGTGTTGTTAAATTTAAATTAGTTCTGTTGTAGTATTATTGTTAAAGCCTGCATAATTTCTTTATTTAGTTCTATATTACTTCCATTTTTCTTTTAACAAATTCTCTAAAATGTTTAGTGTTTCGTTTATGGGTATCGATGGATATAAGTTCTCTATGTCAAATGAAATTAGTTTATGTTCTTCTGAAACTTCAAGTACTTTTAATTTGTCTGCCACTTCTAATGATTTTTTTTTACTATAAATTTGTTTTTTAACAATCCCTTATTTCCAATGACGTTTGCTATATGTTTTGTCAATTTGTATGCTGGTGCGGTTGTATAATTTACTATAGACTTAATTAGGTAGTTATTCTTATGGGTTTTTACTGGAGATCTCATTATTGGTAAGCTGGGGTTCATATTTATGTATTTGTATTCATTTTCGTCCAATAGGTTATGTGATTTTTAATAAAATTTTTAATTTCTTTTTGGTATGTTTCAGTTCTATCATTCTTCTCTTTTTTGCATTCTGTCTTGTTTATAAATTCTTCCGTTTTTTTTATGTAATCTTCTATTTTTATTAAAACTATTGCGTTTCCTTTATCTGCTTTTGTAACTAAAGTGTTGCTATTTTTTATTTAATTGTTTAATAATAGTTTCTTCTTTGTTTAATTTTACTTTATTAATTATTCTTTGTTTTATAGTTTCTTTTATGCCTATGAAAAGTTATAGAAAAATCTTCAAATTACAATAAATATAATTGTAACTGTCAATGTACTAACCGACTTTCTTTATTAAAGAATACAACAAAGCAAATTCAACTCTCTTATCTATATCATAAATCACTTTCTATGTAAATAGTAAATCACGTGAAAAGAGGTAACGAAATATTTATAACAGAAATTTTATTACTATTAAAAAATAAGAAAATGATTTTAAGTTATATTTTGGACTTATTCAAAATTAACTGTTAATTTATTCAAATGATACTAAAAGTATTCAAACTGCCAAATAAATATATAATATACTCGAAGTTACAATGAGTAAACACCCTATGGACTACTAGTTCTGAGTAATCGTAGGTGGCAGCACACAACAACGCTCCCCGATGACCGCACCAACACAATATCAAGTATTTAAAGCAGAAGACCGTTAGAACACTCGACGATTCCCACTATACTGACACATTAGGCTGATAAGAACAGATACTACACTTTGATCTTAGCAAAGAGGCCGAAAAGCGATACTATTACAAGGCACTTTGAGTAACAAGTTAAAACAAGTCTGTAATATCGTGAAGTTTATATAAATTGTAATTTTGTATACCGGTCGCGGCAAGAAAGGGCCCGGTCTCGGTTTCCAGGCGAATTGCATTCAGGATTAAAATTGAAACTTTACTAGCTACATTTTAACACGAAGCACGCGCATACCTGTCTATAAATACTGTGTATCGCCTATTCCCTCTCCACGTTCTGACTTGTGTCTACGCAAAAAGATCGTGACGCCAGAATTCAGAAAATTAGTCAATCGAAAGTGCCCAACGGGCCAATAGAAGTTATCACTTCAAAAATCTGCAAATATGCAAAAGCTACATAATTTCATATAAATTTTATCTAAAATCCATATTTAAAAAAATAAATGCTAATACGATAGAAATTTATTGTAGACACAATTGTAAGAAATTATATATTTTCAATAAATTATGTTTAAAAAGTAATAACAATAATTATTCTAGCACTTAAGAATATTACAAAATTAATAAAACAATCAAAGTATTTCTTTTTTCCTTAAAGGAGGGCTTTTGATGTGTGATAGTATTAAAATGATTAATCTGAACTGGATAAACAAATATACGACTTAAAGAAAACGAAAGCTAAAACATGGTTGGGAATTATTTCAGAAAGATATTTATTTAATTTAAATATGAAATATGTGTACACCTTTTTCCACTCAAAACTTCTTTCTAACTGAAGAAACGTTAGAAGTTTTTGCTAAGTATTTTTGTGCAATATTAAACACAACTGAATATATATAGTGCATTAATTAGTTAGCTTATATAAACATGTGTATAATAAATTATGCTATTAAATAACATCAAGCACGTTTTTGTAAGCTCTTGTTTTGCATAAATTAACATACTAGTAGCAACAAATATGCAATGTCTACATAGAGATTATTTGTTCATTATGTTTAAACTCTAAGACGTACATTAATGGATGGTAGTTGGAGCTATTATGACAGTTATTAACGAAACAAATTATTGACATTTCACACACAAAATAAATAAAAACACTCAATCAGTTAAAAATGTGTTAAACCAATACAAACATTGTACGTCTAAAACTCGCTCAAATTTCAGGAGTTTATTCCTAACATTAACACAAATACACAAGTTTAAATTTTGGCATTTCAAAATGCTTAGTATTCTAAGAGCAATTTACTATTATAAACCAAAATAAGTTATATATTTTTGATAGTAAATGACATGGAGTTGAAATTAATTAAAATGGCACATGGCCTACCGACAAAAACTTAAAAATAATTAATTAGTAGACCTAATATTAATTCTTGGTAGTTGTTTATAATACCCAAGTTTGAATGAATATTAAGGTTTTAATCGATAAAACATTTTAAGCTACAGAAAAATTAAAGAAATATCTACTTCAATAAACATAGTTTTACCTCATGTGAAATAACAGGTTTGTTTGTTTTATTAGATGTTAAAATAACAATTAGAAGCCATTTTAAAACCACTTATATAGTGTTTGAGTCGTCAACTTCGTATGACTTACCGTTATAACGATATATATGTTTTAGTTGTTCAAAATATAAAATTGTCTATATAAAAACCAAACGTAAAAAAATGTACTTAGGCCTACACATTTACATTGGTAACGTTTTAGTATTCATATTTTTCACTAGTTTGTTAAATGATTTCCAGTAGTAAACAAAAATTATCAATGGTACCAATTTAAACGTGAAAATATTCCTATGTTGTCTTGTTCTGTAAATATAGTTTTCATATATTTCAGTAATTAATATTAATCAGCTCTTTTTTCCAACAGTAAAACAAGGCTATTCACTTTTTTCTGAATAATATACTGCCTCTCAACGAACACATTATTCTTTATCTCCCATTAATAATGTGAAAAAATCTAGACAAGGCACTAAACGTCCAGGAATAAACAATTCAAATATAGTCTGAAATGCACAAACCGTGCAAATCGACAGAAAGTTAGTTTTGGACAGAAATATGTTTGAATTTTATTGGTTTTATTCCAGAAGCCCGGTAAGTAACAATAATAAAAAATCAATCGTAATTATTCTGTTAGCAAACGTTTTTGGTTGAATTTAAGTGAAATTTCCTACTTGCAAGAAAATCGGTGACAGGAATATCCTTTTAAAACATTGTTTATCAAATATCTCTTAGTACCTTTTTATATTAATTAGTAGTTTTTATAACACTTTTTTAAGTATACCATACCAAACACTGTATAGGATAATTATGTCAGTAAACAACTGATAAAAAACGGTTGATAAAAAACCAGTTGGTAATAATTTAACTTTTAAATAATACATTTTGCTAACAAATTTATAAAAAAACTTTTTTGTCGTTTTTATATGCAATAATAGTTATTACGCAGTAAACTTTACTATAGCTTGTGGTCGGTGGAAGAATAATTAATTATAATAATTGTTTCTTTAGAAATAAGACAAACTATATTAACATTAAAATCAAACAAAAACTGAACTACACGAAGGCAACATTAACAAAAATAAAAGAATAATAATAATAGTAGTGTCGGCTATATTTTAACAAAAGACAGACTATGTAGTAATTGTTTTATTTTCAGTAAGAAAATTTAATGGACGAATATTTTTTCAAATCAAATTAAAGGACCACAATTATCTAGGTTAAAGATACAATGTTTTTAAAGGGGTTTTTATAGTTTAAAGGTGAATGTGAGTTTCAGTTTCGCCACATCGTGATTGTTAATTTTGAGTCTAGAGTGAAGTAGTTTTCCATTGTTTTCATAACCTGCTACTATTGAGTATAAAATATTGTCTGTTATTTTCACACGTTGAATACTTGTTATAATTGCATTCAAAATACCAAAAACTGAGCCCGCCTGAACATGGCATCGCGCTTTATAAACTGGACATAGATTTACACTAATGTTTACAGATTGCCAAAATTTATTTCAATAACTTCTTAGAAAATGATTCTACAATTATTGACGTCTTCCGCTGACGAGAAAACGGTTATATTTCTTAAATGACTTAATTTATATTACTATTACTAATATCTCCAAATTTACGTTTTAAGTGTCGAATATATAAAGACGGAATTATACATTTATTTGTCACAACCAAACAATTTGGTTTTTAAAACTTCCTCTTTACCTCCGGGTCAGATATATTTATTGCAATAGATAGATATTATAAAACTATTTTGTAATATTTTCTACTTGTTTTCTTGTTCAAACATGCCTAAGTATTCCAACAATCAATTATTGTTTATAAATCTGTACAAGAGATGTTTCATATATTTTATGATATTTAAAACATTTTGTACTCTGATAATTAAATTATAAATTTGTAAATATTTCTTATTTGCGATATACCATTGTCTCCTTATAAGTGTATCCGATTAAATTAAAACAAATTGAACATAAAATTTAAATATTAAATGTGGCTTTCAACTTCAAAGACTTGCTGGTTTCCCAACAGATAAAGCTAACTTACCTTTTCAAGCAGTGGAAAGTTTCAATATTAAATTAAATGCAAAGGATTCATATTTTTTCAAACATAAATACATTTTAATTAAAATATTTTAAAAACGACTGGCAGACATAATGTGGAAGGTTTTCATAGATCGTATAATACTAAAGATGCACATTTTAGATATACATTGATTATAATCATGATAATATATATAAATTTTGGTAACCCTTGTATACAAACTATTATTATTTATTTATATATAATTTTTATTTAGCATGTGAAAGACAAATAAGGAAATTTATGGAGCATAAATTGCAGTTCTTACATTGCCACTTTTTGTCCTCACGTAAGACTATTTTTAAATAGTAATTTATAATGTATATTTACGTAATAGCCATAAACAGCAATATACTCTACAATGCAAGATGGGAGAAGGTAGAATAATTTGTGTATAACTTGTTACATTTTCAATGAATGATTTTGAGAACTATTTACTTAATGAAATTTACAATTTCATTTTTCGATTTTTATAAAATGTACACTATAACCAATTTAAAAATACTATTTACTTTCAGAAACGTTGTCAGTTGGACAACCTTTGTTTATTTTCATAAAATCCTCGTCAGTATGAAATAATTTGTTAAGAAGTTCAGAGAAATAACTAAAATAGCTCTTTTAAATTTAACTTGTAACTCTGTTACTTTATTACGGGCTGAAAGTTTGTTATAAAGGCTGATCCCAGTATCAAAAAGTTAACCTTCAAATGGCTTAGTTGTAAGAGCACAATAAAAACATAGTTTTAAACTTGTTGGGGTTTTTGTTAAGTTGCTAATTAAACATTTAGAACAATATAATTTCACGAAAGCCGTTTGATATTAATATTAATCAAGAGTTTACACAACACAAATGTAATATTATGAAATTCAAAACCGAACTTGATTTAATATTTCTAATTCTAATCAAAACAACAAAACCTAGTTCAAATACCCAAACAAAACGTATAATAACCCAATGAATAATAAATGAATAAAATAAACCGTAATTATATACGCTTAATAGAAATTAAAACACAGTAACTCTTTTAGTATTTATTCTTTGCTTTGTAAAAATACACTTGAGTTAATTTACTAATCAATTCCAGAATATATTCAGAATATGTTGTCCATAAATTAAGTGTACCATCATACTTAATCGACGACATTTTACACATCTTCGATGTACAACATTGTAGAATGGTTTTACATTTTAAGGAGACATAGTTAGAAATAGTTCAATATAAGATGCTATTATTTTGTAATTTAAAGGTTGGTCATTTCCCTTAAACCATATTCATGGCATTGATATCTTTTTTCAAATCTAATTTTAGATATTTGTTTTTTCCTGTAGCATCAGCAGTAGAACTTGAAAGTAGGTCATACATGTATGGATAAAAGCAGATCCGGAATCGAACACTGACTAACAACATTACAAAAATGTAAACACCTATACTTTGTTTGTTACTGACCGTAGTTAGTTAGGTCTAAAAAACTGCGAATAAGACAGTTTCATATAAATGTTGATGCAATAACTGATTAAGCTTCAATAACACAATAAAATTTTAGTTCTGACCTAGCCTGGACCTATTTGAATTATTTCGACACGCAAAAATACATTTCCTTAAGGACTCTTCTTTTTCCGAATAGTAAACTAAATCTTATGTACATTTTTTATTGAGTAATACTACTGTAGTTGAATCTAAATTATTTCCGTACATATATAATGCTAATACATAATTGTACTTATGTAAAACGTCTTACCTAAAACATATTCTATGTTTAATTTACTAGCTTATAAAGACGCGTATTGGCTGCTAAGCACGATATCTTCTTCTACCTTTGTATACATTTTTAGAAAAAATCTTACAAAAATATAGATTAAATGATTCTTCAACTCATTCCAAAATAAAAATTCTATTTAAATTCTGCTTTTGAACATTCGAACAGAGACATTTTTAACTGTCAAACATGGTTAGGATAGAGACGGTCACGACTCCCTGGTGGGTTTCCCTTCAAAGCCAGTGGATTATGGTTCTCACTCGTACATCGAATCATAAAATTTATTTCTGCAATTGATTTTGACTTCCTATAACGCTACCTCCATACATTCTGTTCTATATTCTACTGAAAATGTAACACATTTATAATACGTTATAAAACAAAATTGATTGGTAAAATAATTTACGTGAAATTAAACTGAGATTTTGGTATCGTAGAACTTAAAAAACATTTCTAACACTCCCTTATGTATTTTTACTAAGTTTTGTTTTATAATATTTTAAATCTACCACACCATCGAACATCCTTCATAGCATATATCCGATAAAGAAAAACCTGTACGTATGAACCATTCGGTGTTTTGAACGAAACATGTGTAGGCCTATTATCTTAAAAAAATTGGCCAAAATTGGGCCAAAATGTTTGAACATAAAATATCTCGAAGCCCTTTATATTACACACAAAATTACTTTAGACAAAAAGTTACTTATTTTATAAAAAAATATAATTTTATATAAATATGTATAACTTATACAGAACAAAAAATGAAATAGGCCAACATGATTTCCTGGATTATGAAATTTAATAATATTATTTTGGTTTGCACACATGAACTTTGTTGCCGTTGTTTGTTCACCATACAATTATATTTGGTTAAATGTTAGCTAATATTCAAGTGTTTGGTCTAACAATAGTAGATTTTTTTAAAGTTCATCTAACGACATAAATAAAAGTGAAATTGTGAGAGCAAAATTTGAAGCACAATTGAATTAAGGTTTTTGTAACGGTTTCAAAATATCTAACATTAATAAACATGTGTTTTTATATTGGCTGAAGAACCTCCTCTTTTTATAATAAACTATTATAAACTAATATATTTGTATTGCTGTTTATCTATACTTTCACATCTTTTGTGGTATCTATAATGTACTGTATTACAGCTGGTAAAATATGTGTTAGTAATCAACGTATTACCGGTACTCCAAAATCATAAAAATAAATCATAAAGTTGTATTTTATAAGTTTAAAAACTATTTCATGTGATGCTGAATATCGTACATTTTGCTCAAATACTTGAACGTAACTTAATTTTAAGTTAGCAGTGCTTTCTTACACTGTTAGTTCTATATCTGCCTTCTATTTAAAGACTGAAAGAGAAGGAGTGTGTTTTAAAATTATATATTGATTTATAATTTACACAATTCTGTATAAAATATTTGTATAAATTACAATCGAAAATCATACTAAGATTTCAGTAATAGTGTTTCTTCAAATAATTAGAAATTGTTCAGTTTCTTCAAATACGTCTTTTGAACATGAGATCTGATTTTTTTTACTGCCCATGTTGATTACTTTCCTTAGATGTCGGTGGATTACAGAACTAATTAAAATTTAAAAACACAGAATCTCAATCCTCCATCGATTATAATCCACCTTAACTCGATTTAGATCAATTCTGTACTATATTTAGTGTGTTATGTATATATATTTAAAAATAAAAGTATTGGTAAACCAAAGTCTTGGAAAGTTACATTCGTAGCATGGAGTAAAAATTTAAAAATTACATAAATTATAACAACTCATGTTTTGACATATAGACTATAATATTCATAAGTTAATAGCAAATGATATTAACATGATTGATAAATTGTTTTGTATTGCTTCTAATTTACAAAAATTATGATATGAATTCTTACAAATAAATATAATATTTTTAAAAACTAAACAAAAACTGATCAAAACATTACAGAAACAATAAAGGAAATAAAACCTATATGGGGTGTTTTTAAGACAATATATATACTTACATCAAACAAAATTCAAAGTCATGTAGTTCTCTTACTAATATATATTAGATGCATCGTTATAAACGTTAGAAAATGTATAGTATAGAATGATTAATGGTAACGTAGTGTTTCAACATAGTAACTTATTACAATATTTAATTATGTAATGGGTACTTCAAGTGATTACGTTGATTACAAAAACTATACGAAAATTATAATTTGATTGCCGTTTCTAACCGAGGATCACAAAGAATAGCAAACTTCTCGTATGTAAAACAAATATATTGTTATTGATTTAGTTACTATAAATCGATAGTTTGCTTTAACATTCGATTTAGAGCATATTTCTTTTTATACTTCTAGGTTGTTGGGGTTCCCGTTATTATATTGATTACTTTTCAGAAATTATAAAGGTTTATGTCAAAACTTTAATACGAAGCAAGAAACTTTGCACTTATATTATAACTATCATAAACTCTCTAAACTAGATTGACTGGTTTTATTACTTTAATAGTGAATCTGAAAAGTTACTTGTAACACTCTTCTCTGCCAAGTAAATTATAACTTAAGTGTAATGTTTTCCGAAAACATATTTATTATAAATGGGTCAGTAAACAACACACTCCCACTAACATCAAAATAGAAATAATGTATTATTAATATTTTTTTTATGTATTTCGTTATTTTATTAAATTATTGTTCTAAATTAATGTTATATTTAAAAAATAAAAAGTCTAATATTTAGTTTTTTTTTAATTACATTATTCATTTTTCTATCTATTCAAATTGCATTTAAACCGATATTTAAAAACAACTTTTGTCTATTTTGTTTTTTTCGTGATGTATTATAATTGAATAGCATCATAAACAATACTAATTTCCTCCTTATGATGGGTTCATTAAATAACTAATTTAAACAAAGACACTTGCAGAAAAATATGTATAAAGTTTGCAATACACCTAGATATTATTTTTGAATATATGGATGTACAACATTACTAACACCTGTTAGTTAAAACTGCTAGGAGAGTGTTTCTTTAGGACAATATACAATTTAATTTAAATCAAAATTCATCTTCCTAGATCATAATGTATTTTACGTAGATATTGTTGGCGTCTTTAAAAGGTGTTAGCTTCGTACAGTCCTCACTTCATAAAGTCATTTGTTCTATTTAAGATATTTTTTAAAAATTATTCTTTTAAAAGTTAACTGAAAAATATATATATTTTTCTATTTTGTAAACGTGCTTATAAATTATACTTGTTAATATAATTGTATTTGTTCTAGATATAAAAAGTGATTTCAAATAAATAAACTGTTTTCTTTAGTAAATATATTTAATTTAATTTAAGTTAATAATTTGCAAGCCCAACATTTGTGTATAACGTGTGTATTTTAAATATTAAAATTACATTTTGAATTTTGAAATCATCTTAAATATGAAAAATAATTTAGATAAAATAAAACCTGAATACAAAATCACACAATAAATACGTTTACTAACCTCATTTGAGGTTGGTAAACGTATTTATTGTACGATTTTGTGTTCAGGTTTTATTTTATCTAAGTTACTTTCTCACAAGTCAAGCTCATTAGTTATTTATGAAAAATAATAGATTTTAAGTTTACATTTGAATCACACAATTCAATCTACGCCTTAATTCAATTATTTGTTCACAGTGAGAGAAATAAAAGAAATATTTTAAATCATTATTTACGTTAAAATGATTGCAATAAATACTTTATATCCATACAATATTAATTTAAAGTGCTTCGTACGAATCACATGATTGCCCATAATTCTGACTATAAAATGTTTTACGTTATAAATAATTACTTTGCTTTTAGTTTACAATTATTTATACAAAACGTCGTTATAATAGAAAGCAATTGTTGCTATAAAATAAAACATTGTGAAACATCATGTTAAAAATTATGATAATGTGAATTTTTCTGCTTGGTTTAGTATTAACACAATTTATGAAAAATCGAACTCTTCCTTCAATGCGGTTGATTTATTATTGACATCAGTTTGACGTTGAAGTGGGGGTAGTTCATCTCGGAAAGAGGAGTCAATTCCCACGAGTAGACTAACATGTGACATCATTTTTAGAATATCTCCTCTTAATGCATCATTGAATGCACTTTATCTGCGTATGGTGTCAGTGAAAATTCAAACGTTTAACTCAAATGAACAAGGTATTGATTTACAAAAGACAAAACAAATTTAATATAAACTCTGAACATAAACCTAGTAATGACGATGGGTTTACACTAATTAATTCTAACTACCTCCTTAAATAATATTGTTTTGTTAATTACATATGTTCAATAATCCCAACTTATATAATACTGACTTATTTACACTATAAATATACTAGGGAAAACACGTGCGAGCATTTAATATACAATGTATTCATTATGTAATTTAAAAAAGTTGTTATTATTATTATTGTTATTATTATCAAATTATTTAGTCCATGATTTAACAGGAGATGTACTATTAAATACAAACAAACATTACTTATAAATTATAAATACAAGACATTAAGAAAGTATTATTATTTCAAATTACGAAATCAGCAGTGAGTTAATTGAAATATTAGACATACAGATAACAGATGATTTTTGTAAGCAGACTGAACTTCTTCAATCATTAAGGTTAGGTATTTTAGATGGTCAAATATTTAATTAAAGTAGACGGGTTGAATTTATTAAATCAATAGGATTGTATTTTATTTAAAGTTATTTTTTCATTTCAGTATTTTACTCAACGTTTTGACATAATTTTCCCCCTTTAGATTGATTATATTACTATACATAGGTAGTTTGCAAAGATTTACAAACTATATAATACTAGGGAAAACCATTGCGTGCTCCACACGCCAACCCCGTTGGAATTCACAAAATCATGTTATGTTTTCCTTATAATAAAGGTGTAGGATTAATAATAACCCCAAAGCTAAGACGGTAAATAATGTTAAATATTCAAATCAAATTATTTCGTATATTTTATAACAGCAGTTATAATAAAGGTTAAAAGAACCATGAAGCCTTAGGCCTACAATTTAATAAAAACCTAACCTAAAAGTTAGAAATACAAAGTTTGAAAAATTAGCTGTTAATGGAAATATTAGACCAAACAGTTGTTAACTGTTATTTTATTCAATTGGTTGCTATGGTAATAAATGTAAATACATGATTTATCAGCCTAGGCCTAACCTAAGACTTTTTCCGACTAAATTTACAAATATTGAAATAAAAAACTGTGTTTATCGAAATAAATGATAGTCTATGTCACTCAGGGGTAGTGTAGCTTTTTATTAGTAAAACTATTTTTTCAATCGGTTCAGTAGTTCCAGAGATTACCCTCTACATACAAACAAACAAACAATAAAACAAACTTTACCTCTTTATAATATTAGTATAGATATACTTTGAATTAAATACAATATTGAAGAAACTTGTAATTGCTTACTTTAATTTATTTTGTAAAATAATTATCAAGAGTTTATTAAATTAATATGTATAAACTTATATTAAATGTTTGTAGATGTATATTTTGTTTGAATTATATTAACAACCCTATACAAAATAATTCTAACTTTTGCAATTTATCGTTAGTAGTTTCTTTACTTCTGTATTAAATTGTTACTATTTATCAATATCAATAATACGAGAAAAGAATTTTTCACGGTAAAAAAGGAGACGATTTCTCTCCAACACATTGAAA
>JAGFPH010012967.1:0-24868 GCA_018207615.1 Philaenus spumarius | reverse complement strand
TAGGTCCACTCGATCTTCAACAACAAAATTCTAGCCAAACTGCATTATAAAACTACTCATACACAACTGAGCCAAGAATGTATGTGTCCAGTATATTTGCGCATACACATTTCAATCCTTTAATAATGTCCCAATAACTCGTCTTTTGTGAATTATACACCTTTTTTGTGTTCTAAGTACATGCTAAAGGTCTTTGTCAATATCTTGCCGGCGTTGTGAGATACTAAGGTTTATCTGACTTTAGATACTTACGAAATCCTAATAATTCTGGATTATAATGTCAAGCAAATATCGTTCATTATATCACATAACAAAGTTCCGAAATAGTAGCCTACATAGTTCTAAGACACAATTTTATGATGACGAACCGTATTGAAAATAATGTACTCCTAGTGAATTTAGGAACCGTCTCCTAGGAAGTATAATACTGTCTTTTTGTCAGTGTGTTCCTGAATAAAATAACACGATATCTTAGACATTTCGATTAATATACTAAATGTAACAACAAAATGCAAAACCGCAATAAAGACGCCTTTTGCTAGCGATACAAAAAATTATCTTTTCGCTTTGTATAAACCATTTGGTTTTAATTTTGTCATTTTATTTTATTTAAAACAACTGAATGTTTACTTAAAACATCTTCTGCATATCTGTCATGTGCTTAACTAATTTTATAGTAGGCCTAAATACTTTTTTGAGTCTGTTTTTTAGATTTATTTGTTTTTAGATAATTTTTAAAATGGTGGATCATGTCAGTGTTTTTAAACGTGTTTAATATATATATGTAAGTATGAAATAAGTTTTTTTTTTAATATGTTTTCTTCAAAGAACCTATGTACCATATTTAAATTTTATGTAACGCTTAAGTAAAGAAATTAATTTTTGAAGTTCGTTTTTTCATTTATTACTTTAGTTACATTATTCATATGTAGTTATAATATATTATGTTCACATATTATTTCGTAGATATCATGACATTCGATGATTGGAGACCTATTCAAGGGGTTTCTTCATCCTGCTTAATTTATACAATAAAAATCTACATAGTTGTTAAGTTTTTATGAAAATTATTGTAGACATGTTTTTTATGTAAAAAAATTTCCCCAGACTCTAAAACAATCATATCAGATGGCTTAACAATGTGAGCAAATGCATTAAGTTTTTTTTAGTGGATGTCTAAGAGAAGTCTCTTCGCGTGAAGGGAAAATACAATTTTTAAATCGTCAGGCTGCCTACAAAAAACAAATATTTTTCTTGTTGTCCCTAAAAAGATGTTGACAAAATGGGCATTTCCGACGAATTATTTTCGACGCAGTATCTTTTCCGTCGGTTTCCAGGAAGAAAGGGATGATTAGGCCTATATCCGACGATTTTATGCCTTTTTAATTTTGTTGATTATGCATTGGCAACGTTGCACATCCCTCGGCTAATAATAATGGAAATCCCTACTCGTAATCATAGTAAAAGTAAAATTCATATCTATTGTTACAAGAGCTTGTCAACAGCTTGGCACTATAACCTGAAACAATGAGTAAAAATATGTCTATACCATTTATAGTATAAATATAGAATCTTTCAGATTTTAAAACATTACGTTTTGTGTTGTGCACGTGACAAGCTGGCGTCATAGAATGTTTCAGATTTTAAATCATTACGTTTTGTGTTGTGGTTGTGTCAAGTTGGTTTAAAGTGGAATTAATTTAAACCACAAAAGGAAAGCCGTCCGTTCTTTACGAAGGACATCATTACAGAAAACTGCGAGAAAACAAAAACATTGTTGTTTGGGTAATTTAATAATATATGTTATTATTTATTAAATGTTTGATATTATTAATTATTTTATTTTAAACATTACAGAAGTTTAAAATTATCCAAAAACATTTAGAAGTTTAATTATTAATCATAAAACATGTATATTGAAATACCCATTTCAATTAATATCAAAGAAAATGAGTTTACAGATGTGCAAGAAAGAAAGAAATCGAACGAAAGCTTTCACAGGAAGACTACATATTTCTGCTGAAACAACATTGAAAAGGAAATTCCACATTTGTGTATGTGTCCATGAATCGAGTGAAAAACTAACGAAAGCGATGTTTCATGTTAAGAAAAGAGAAAGGGAAGAAGGTTTATGCCAGTTACAAATATTTTTCATCAGGCAGAGGCGGATTAATGAAGTTTTGTTGGGAGGGGCGGTCTTTAAAGATATACACTCTGGGGGGAACCCCCCAGAGAAGGGGCCCTCCCCGGAAAATTTAAAAATATCCTTCTGAAATTAGTTTTTTAATCCTCTCTGGGTTAAAAAAATCCTCCCAGCATGAGCTGCCCCATTCATGCTTGAGGGTAACCGAGTACACCAATATAAACATGACGTCACTGTGACGTGTAGACATAGGCCTACTTGATTAATCAACTTAATTATGTTTTATCAAGACACTTCTCAACGATTTCTGAGCATAGAATACTTAAATATGTTCTTTATTAATTTTATTTAAAAAAAATCCCCATTTTTTCAGATCCCTATTTTGGTGAAGGGGGCCTTGGCAATTAGCCACCTTTGACAGCACTGGCCCAAAACGTAAACAAAACCAATTAAAATGACACTGACAGTGCAGCCTCAAGTCATTTGTCATATGCGGACAAGCCATGGATTAACATGCTAACATCGCCACTTACTTTTCACAGTACCGTACACTTAGCCCTCCGACCACTCCATCCTCTTAAGTGTGTCGCGTCGCTAAACGGACAACACTAGGCCAACTTGATTATGCACATGTTCTCACATCATCGGTCACCGTTCCGGTTTCTTTTTTTTATCGTGTACTTGTATAAACTTAAAATGGAATTTAGTTGAAGGTGTTTTTTAGAAGGATTCTTTGTAGAAAAGACAGTCAATTAAAATTTGATATGTTTCTTGATGTTTTACATAAATGTACATCAAAACCTATGTTTTTGATATAATTTAATAGCACAGGCAGCAGGGAGTTAAAAATGAGGTTACCTGGAAAAAATGTGGGAGAGATGAAACTTGGTAATATAGTACATTATGACATTCTAAAAAATAATAAGTTTGCGACCCCCACCACTTTGAGCTTACTCAGCCTTCTTGAAAAATTATGGCAACTTCTGTTGGGAGCGTCCTAGAAAAAAGTTATGTATACAAATTATAGAGAATTGAATTCTCTAAAACTTTTGTTTTAAAATTTTTTGTTTTAAATAAATAGTTTTTGACTTAAGTGCCATCGTGTGTGTTGTGTATTTATAGAAACTGCATAAATGCGCTATTATCACCTGAAATTGATAAATTATTTGTTATAATTTTTATTACATTGATGAACTATTATTGCTATTATTTGTTTTGTAATAATAATAATTATTATATTTCATTGTACACGTTTTGAAACATGATAATTATAAAGTGAATAATTTACGCGCCTTACACACCTTTCAAAGCATTGGAAACTAGTTTTATTTAGATTTTAGATTAACCTGTACCGTGAAAGTGTCCCATTCCATTCAACCTTGATCCCCTCTTTTTATACCTGCCCTTGTCTTGAACAATATACCTTATAACTGCCCTGGGTCAATGATTTTACGATTCAGTGTTACTAGTCATCTAGACAGAACGTTATCATTACGCTTTGTACGTTCTTTGATCTCTTTGAGTTTACATTTTCTATTGAGTATTCATCGTTTTGAATCTTTTTTGTGTGCTCTGCAATTTTTGAACACGTCTGATGTAGAAGAATCATGATTTATATGTGCAGAAACCTTACAAAAGTGTGCTGTTTCAACTGTGAAACAGAGGGGTGTGATTGCTTTTAGAGAAGCAAGTGTTAAAAGAAACTGCGACAAAGCTGACTTTGAAAATGCACAATCAATCATCGGGCATGATTCATGTAGGAAAAGCTACACACATGTCAAGGTAACTGCAGCATTATTGCGTTGCAAAAGTGATAATCAACCTCTATTAACACAAGCGACTCGATCGGCTGTGCCATTATTTAAATTTAAAAAAAGGTTGTGTTTGTGTGGTGAAAAAATTGCTTCAGAATTTATACTGAAGGAAAAGAAAAATTCCTCGCCACCCGTGAAATTGTTTATTACATGCGCACAATTACAATGCGATATAAACTTTTAAGATTTTCTGAGAGCCGTGGGGATGAAAGCTAAGTTGTTAATTGCCTTCAAAATGTTTCTGATTTAGTAGCCGCAGATGGAAAGTACCACACTTCCTGTTTGAAAAACTTCTACCATCTACCGAGAAGCGTAGATAAAATGGGAAGTCCAGCAGCTTCGAATATTGAAGAGGCAATGGAGAATATTAATTTTTTTTTTTTAAGAGAACATCTTTGAATGTCAATTTTCTCTTCAGGATTTAATGAATCAAATCGAAGGAGATTGTCGCCCACACGAGAAAACGTTAAAATCTAAATTACTTGAGAAATACGCCGATGATAATTGCTGTCGCAGTAACATCAAACAAATCACCGGTTTTCTGTTGTTGAAACACGGGATTCAAAGTCCTATGTGAAAATGTTTACGAAAATAGGAAATCGGATCAGAAGGAAGAGCGTGTACTTATTGTTCGAGCTGCAGCAATGATAGTCCTAGAGGACATTTAATACCAGGTATATGAAACTTCGCATTACCCACCTACAGACAGTTTCTTTCTAGATGTTGAAACCTTAATCCCCGAAACCTTGCATACTTTTTTCAAGATGTTATTTTTAAAAACAAGCATGGTTCTCTAAAGAAATGGAAAACCAAGAGTGTTGCTTTGTCTCATTCTTTAATTGCTGCAGCATGACCTAGGTAATTTTTGCCACCCTTGAAAATTGGAACATCTGCATTGTTATACAAGAAATTCGGATCCAGGCAGCTGTTTATCCTCTGTAATAATAATAATAATACGACAAATTTATAATAAATTCAACTTCAGGTGATAATAAGGCATTCATGTAGTTTTTATAAATAAAACCACAGTAAAAAAAAACGCCCCATTAAATTTACCTCACGGGTGATGTGGAAGGTAGTACAATGAAAAATAATAATAATTAATACTATTATTATTACAAAACAAATAATAGCAATAAGAGTTCAATTTGGCCACCATTTTCCAAAATGGCGGTGTAAGCTCAAAGTGGTGGGTGTCAAAACTTAATATGTTTTTTAAGACGTCAAAATGTATTATATTACCAAGTTTCACATCTCCCGTATTTTTTTCAGGTAAAAGTACCTGTTGCTTGGGCTATAAGTAGTTTATTTAAAATATGAATTTGTAAATTTATTTAGTCCCCCCCCTCTCCCCCTTTAATCCGCCACTGTCATCAGGAGATGTAGCAGCTCCAGGATCGCGGTTCCGATCTAGTAGCAGAGGTATTCAAAAGGTGCAACCTGGACAAAGTGCGAAGAGAACTAGGCGTATTCTGTAAAATCAAAATACCAGTATGGACATCGTCTTTCCTGATGAGTTTAAATATTTTCAGATTATTCATCACTCTCTAGTGAGTGTTACAGAAATTAACGCAGAAAAATGTTTATATTTTCATCACCGTCAGCAAAAGGACTTTGTGAAAAACATGATTTATTTTTTGTAGGCGAAAAACATGATTTATTTTTTGTAGGCGGAACGTTTCAAATATTACTCCAAAAAAAAACTACTTCAAGATTTACTAAAAAAGTTTAACTGAAATCACTATTTCAGAGTGCGATTTTCATTTTAATCAGGCGTAGTGTAGGGCTGATAAAAGGTTAGTCTTAATATGTGAGAACAAGTAAAATTACGAAGTACGGCTAGCTATAAGAATGTGTTCAGCACTTGCCCACACATCGGAGGACGATATTGAAAAGCTTTTGATAGCCGGCGATGCTACTCAAAATGAAAAACTTGGTATTTTTTTGTAAGCCAAGAACAATGAAAAAAAAAAACAAGGCTGAAAAGCCAATCGTTTTATTTGTTTGGCTAATTGTTATTACAATCTTAAAAATTAGCCATACGAATATTTTGAGGGGATGTGCATCACATGGTTTAATTGTTTAGCTTTAAAAAACTCTATCTCCTATGATAACAACGTATCAGCGTAAAGGTAAGTTAATTCATTGATTATTATTTTACTATAGATGGCAAAGTTGGTTGTTATTTCGTGATCACCTTATTTAAGTAAATCATTTCTATTTTATAACTTCTACCTTTGCGACTGTGGTTAATATTTTATAAATAAGCATAACAACAACATAATTAATTGCAATATGCAAACACATAGATAAAATAAAACATGAACTAAAAATTTCACAATAAATACGTTTACTAACTTCAAACGCGTTTCAACTACAATGAAGCCATCCTCAGTAACACGCCCCCTTTGAGTTCTGTATAAATACGGTGCGGTGACACACTGTTAGGTTAGTTATAGTTTGTTTACTGTAGCCCGTGCATCACTGAGGATGGCGACACTGTCGTTGAAAAGCGTTTGAAGTTAGTAAACATATTTATTGTGAGATTTTGTGTTCAGTTTTTATTTTATCTAGTTACTTTCTCACAAATCAAGCTCAATAGTGATTTATGAAAATACATAACAATAACAAAATACGCAGCAGAAATATAACATACTGATTTAATTGTAAATTCATATTAATTTATAATAATTGTTAGCTTAAAACATACAAATAATGTTACTTAGAACTGTGTATTATAAGTAGTACATAATTCATACATAAGTGAAAATTGTGGTAAGACTTAAATCCGTTGTAGGTTGTGCAACGTTGCCAGATGTAAAATCAACTGGACTACGTGATGATTATATATTAGGGGGATTTAAAACCGTTGGAAATGATTCAGGTCAATTACTTCTAAATGAAATAACACACTTTTTTTCAATACGTTGGGAATAACACGTAACCTGTAGAAGAGGGTAAATATATTTGCCATCAATATGTGGATGCAATGATATATATCAAGAACCCAATAATTTGTAATGTTTTCTTAAGTTTGTATTTTTTAAATTTACGTAAACTATTAGGAATGAATGTATGAGACGAAACAATTTCTGTAATTACATTCGAAAACGTGTTTTATACGAATGCATTGTTTTGAATACATTTACAAATTGTTCTCAAAAACTACTTTTAGTAAACTTACACTGGAAACCTGGATAACTTACGTACGTAATAACTCGTTTCTAGGCAGTTAACACTTTTAGTTTAACATTAGTTCATTTGGAATTATTTTCTAATATACTCAAAAAACGCTTCCGAAATTACCAAAATGGTTAACATCGGACCAGTAGAACTCTCGAAATATGCGTCACATGAAAAACTCCTCACTCTTATAAGTAATAGGTATTAACTTTGAATAAATTACTTATTTTTGGTAATGCTAAATTCTAATTACAATAAAAATTACTGGGATTTATAAAAGCTATAACGCTATAAATATTGACTGCAATTAATTATTCATGAAAGTATTTCACCGCAGTGTGAAATTGTTAGGTCATTGTTTTAAGGAAATAAAATTATAGCAACATTTTTTCACACGTCCTTTTAATAGAAGCATAATAGAAGTAAATTACTTACAGATACAAATTCAAAAGAGTACCAACATTTATGTGCAAGATGTCTATACAAATTGTCGTATCTTGTGACGGAAACCCAATAAAAGCTATTCCCCTTTTGATTTACAAAAAGTCCTACGAACTCATATTAAAATTCTTTTGAAATGAGAAATCAAAGAAGACGTCGGCCTAAATGTATTGATTTGGTACGATAATTGAGTTCAAATTATTTGTGCCGATTTTTTAATGTAACATTTCGAAGTTTTTAGAACAATTGAACCTCATGGGCAAGTTCGAAATTATTTAAAAAGGCGAAGAGAAAAGAATGCATATCCGTGTAATGGTTTCTTGATACAAATTACTTGAGTAATACATTTTGGAGTCATTGTCATCCATTCCGAAATATGTTTAAAGTCTCTAGCTCATCGGGAAGTTACTTTAAAATCATTTACAACATTTTGACCGAACAGAAAAACAAACAGGTATACATAAAAGTGAGTTTATAACTTTAAAAAAATATTTTCTGCTTTTTAGTGTACAGTTCTGAGCTATGATTAAAGTTTCAAGTTTCTAGCTTATTGGGAAGTTAGTTTAAAACCTACAGCAAAATTTGTACCGAACAGACAGACAAGAAAGCGAGTTATTAAAAACTTGTTAAAAACATGCAAAACTGTATAAGCATACTATACAAATAAACATGCAAAAGCAATATAGTGTATTTAAAACCTAAGGTTTTAAAAATCCACTGAGTAAAATGCCCGCTGCACGATTAGCAACCTGTTTAGCCCAGTCAATAAATGGTTCGTGACGGAACTAATTAGTGAAAAGCTGATTTTTTCATGGATGTTAGTTGACTATATAAGGAATATTTTCTGAAAAGTCCCCGCCCCTCCCCCTCTTGCTCCCTCCTACCCCCATTAAAATTCACTTTTGAAAGACTTCATTATTTTGTCAATATCTAAGAGATAAACAGCGATAGAGTCATATTAATTTCCTTATTGTAATCCTTATAATATTCTCTATAAAAAATGTTCATATCGTTTTAGCTATAAAATAATTATTTTCCGTGTATTTTTAAATTTAATGTTAAAGTTTTAACTTTTCTTAATATGTAATTCTTATTATGTAAGAATTACATATTAAGCTATGTTTTATTAATATAAGACAAGTTATAACAAAATTGCTCAAATAAAACATTATAAATAATAAAGTTTTATAAATGTTAAGTGCATCCATAAGTTGAACAAAAAAAGGAAGCTTATGCTGTTTGCTTATGTTATAACAGGCTGTTACACAATATCTTCTTTCTTTGGTCTGGGAAAAGTAAAATCTTTGGTCATTTTACAAAAGTCAGAAGAAGCTCAAACACAAGCGTCGGTGTTTCTACTTCAAGATGCTTAGAATGAAGAACTGAAAACAAACGGAAAATGTTTATTTTAACATAAAAAGCACACGAACCTCAATGAAGTTACTTCATATTCACAAAACTTATCTAATATAATCTAAGGTAAAACTTCGACCCCGCAAAACTTCCCCCAACTGCACAAAGCAAAACTGCTCATCAGCATTTGTTCAGTGTTTATTTTTAAGTGTAGACATGGATTGGTAACAGATTGGATGCTACAGATTGGGGTTGGAAGGTGGAAAAGATGAAAGAAAATGGAGATTACAGGAAAACTTTAACACCAATACTATGTTCTAAGGCTTTTGCGCCTGATGACCTTCTGCACCTCGTGTCTTGCAGCTGTAAGGCATCTTGTCTTAAATATTGTGGGTGTCGGAAAGTAGAACTTAATTTTTCAGCCATTATAATGAGCTTTCCTGTGATAACAGTCCTTATAGTGTAGATGAAATAATTTATGATCATGATGAAACTGGATTGGAATAAAACAGTAGCAAGAATGTTTCCACTGACTTATATAAAACTGAAACACTCTACTTTTATGTGCCTTATAATATATATCCCAGACAATTTTAAGATAATGTAAATAGCAATTTTAGTGGTGGGTGGGTGGTCCGTAATGGTGTTTTGAAAGTAAACAAAATATGTTCTGCTGCTTGACACGTGCCGGTACGGGACACGTGCCGTTTTAGCAAGTACGGGACACGGCGGATCCATAGGTCAATAATGGAACGGCCCCAAAAACTTTGGGTTAGGAATAATCCTCCGAACCAAAACTGGCTCTCCTAATATAAAGAACATTAACAATTTTATAAAACAAATTTCAGCTTTTCACTAATTATATCCACCAAAGGCCAATTTTTCGCCTTTATTGACTTGGCTAAAAGAAATAATATTGTGCGTTTATCAATGCAATAATAAATACCAATATTTATCAATAAATTTAATTAAACAAATAAAAGAGCACTGTGGCGACAAAATCACACTGATTTAAATAAAAACCCGAACCACAAAACAAGGAGCAAAAACTATAACTAAACAACTAAATTGTAAGTTAAGTTTAATACCTTACCCTTATGTACATTTCGATGACATGGTCATCATCCTCAGAGGGTTTTAACACTACTAAAGTATACATAAAATATTACAACCTATATATACACTGTACACGCCCTCCCCCCACTCCTCCCCATACCGGTTAATCCAAGACCGACCTGGTGGGAGTGGGGGAATGGGAGGAGCCACATTAAATCTACTAACATGTATCTATTATTAACAATAAAAACCAATTTAACAATAAATTATAAAACAATTAAATACAAAAAATAACAAACTGGTCTACTAAAACAATAAATAGTCAAACAGAAATTAAAATAATAATAATAAAATAAAATAAAAAACTATAGGCCTAATGAAATAAATAAAAAACTAAAGAAATTAAATACTTAATAAAATAAAATAACATAAACTTAAAACCCAATGTTAACAAATACAGATCAACAAAATATAATTAATATAGGTCTTTTAAAAAAATACAAATAACTGAAAGTTAAAAAATAAAATAAAGGCTAAGAAATATTATCAATAATAAATAGAGTACTATCTATTGCTAAAGGTTCCTATCCAGTCCTAAGTAAAGAAAACAATGACGAGTTAGGAATAGGCCCTTTATCTGCATTTAATAACATATCATTGTCAGCCCGAAAAATGGAAATGCTTTCCAAGCTGTTCAATAACTTGTTTGAAGTCACTTCTTTTTTTAACCTAACTATGGAAATATCTAACATTGGATATTTCAGTACTGCTAAATATGAAATATTTTCTATTTTTGTTTTGTTTTTCATATTTTATTAATCTAGGATATTTTTTGAAAAGTTTCATGCAAAAATTATTATGCATGTTTTCCCACCACTCTGACCCGGACTTTATTTTAGACAAATATGTTTGACTGTTGCATCAATTTAGTTTCTTTTCAGATTTCACAAATGTATAACAAAAATTCTCTTTCAAAACTCCTCAAACAAACATCTTCAGGGAAGACATCTCACACTTTATTATTTGGATAGATTTAGGTCAAATTTTATTGCCTTTTTCGTCCCGTTCTATTCCATTTCGAAATATAGCTAGATCCTACTATTAAAAATGTAAACAACTCTCACCATTTACGTTAATAACAATTATTGTTAGTCGGCATTCCGAATATTAATTATTATGCATAAGAATTACCGTCTTTAATATTCCAGTAAGCACAGCACTGGAACATCCGGGACATCATAGTATGTAGTAAGACTTATTCATAAGTTAACAGGTTTTTTAAATAAAACTTTCCTGTAAGTGTGTTTTGTTTATGCGTAATTATGTGTAAATATGTATTTGTAGTGCAACGACGAAAAAATTGAATATTGAAGGCGGTAATATATAATAATTAACTTTTACCTAAACATGGTGTTAATCTACAATTTGGTTTCCTAAGTCACCAAACCAGAAACCAGTGGTTTTCAGAGTGATGCATTTTATGGTCGTTGCAAATTCCCTCCCTTATAAACAGAGACTCGGTAGATCTTTTTTCCAATTCTTAGGTTTAAAATCACACTTGAACAATCTGTATTTCGAAACCATGTGTTTATATTTTAAACAATTATTTATGCCTAATTAAAGAAGCATACATTTTTATAAATATATAACTTTCTCTAAGAAAATAGATTCTTTAACTGTTTTATAGGCTAAGCCCATCTTATTTTGAACACAGTGTTGCTCGTCTTGTTGTCAACTGTCAACCAAAACACAGCACAGTACACAACAACAAACACACAATAAAAGAGCCGGGAATCGGCAAATCGATTCTTCGGAAACAGCTGTTTTTCTAACGAGGTGCCTTCCTGTAGACGAAGGCCTGTTATACGCTGACTACTCCGCTAGAGGAGGGGATTAATTAATTGTTCTACCATTATGAATAGTTGTTTCCTATATGTAAATTTTGATTAAAGGAATATAGACATGGGAAAATGGTTCACTGGGTTATGAAAACAATCAGTATGCTGCTTCGATTAAGTTTCTTTTTGTGTTGTGGGTGACAATCGGCAACAAGAAGACCAAGGTAAAAAAAGGTGGGTGTAGCATCTGAAATATTTTTAATAAATGCCATCCCAACTAAAAATGTAATGTCCTTTAGAACAAGTAAAATGTATTCATCCGACTTTTAATTAATGTTTTGGTTGATATCTTCTAATGGTTTGTGCAGTCATTATCATAATAATTTAAGACCTTTTTAATAATTAAAAGATTTTCTGGTGACATTATAACGAAAAAAACATTTACGAAATATTTAATCAGAAAAAATACTAAATTATTAACATTTGTTACAATCAAATCCCATAATAAAAAGTGTTACTCAAACTACCCATAGGTATACAGTTTATTTAATTTAGTCAAAGTAAGGCACGTATAGAATGCAAAGACATGTTCTCAAAATAATGAGGAAAACATAATTTATATATTATCACATTTTTATAAAATAATTTTTTTATTAAAAAAATTGATCCTGTAACTTAGTTGTCTTTCAGAGTTTAGAAAAAATAGAGTAAACGTTCTCTTTCATTTATAAACATCTTTAGGGGAGAATCTAAGCATTTTGCCAGGTCATATCCAGTTTCTAAATTTTATAATATAGGCTAGATAGTTTTTAGTCAGCCGGTGAAGTACTAATCACAGGAATACCAACTTGCTGAAAAATAATATAATTTCGCAGTCGCTCTGTACTTTGTACTCTGTCTAAATATACAAAATATAACTAACTCTAAGTTTTTGAGATAAGTTGTCCTACAAGTTAGTGATTAAGTCACCAGTCCTAATATTGACAAGTTAAATCCTTTGAAAGGAACTTTCCCTTGTAACTCTACTTTTTTGTTCTTCCCAGTGATTTGTTATAACGTATTGATAATGCCCTCCTTTTTAAATAGTGGTCAACAACTCATAGAAATTTCTAAACAAAACTAATTATATTGCTTTAAAGTTAAATTCCTATTTCAAAACCATAAGTTTAAATTTAAGCCTTGTTTTCTCTTACTAATAATAATTAAATAAACATTTGAGATATTTTATATGCATTAAGAATTTTGTTAAACAATTAATTGGTGGTCACTTTATTTAACGTTTAGCTGACTAGACCATTTTGTAAATCTAACCTTATTTTTTAATGAAATAGTTTCCAAATGATTTTAACATCCAAAGTAAAATATAATTGTTAAAATGATCTAATTATTATGACGGAAACGTTATTATTAACAGAAAAAATATTTCAAACTATCTGTTTATGAGGTACAATTTTTCTATGGCAAAGTCTTGTACTTATGGAAACAAATCATAATTGCAACAAAAAAATAGTTTTTACTCCGAACAGTTTTTGATACTAAACAAAAAATGAATTATGAAATAGCCTATATAAATAAAATGACAAAAAAGTACTATTTTAATTTAATGAACTCTACGAATTTCTCAATAAAAATGACATTAAGTTTGGTTATGGGTAAAGTAATGAGTAAACAATTCAAACTATCGTAGATTGTAAGCAGTGAGAAGCAACTAACTTACTTTAAATGTATTTGGAGAGAATTTGACAATCCGACTCCGAATACCTTAACTCGCTTTTCTGTCTGTACGGTACCATACAAATTTTGCAATCGATTTTAAACTAAGTTCTCGATGAGCTAGAGATTGAAACTTTAAACACAGCTCAGAACTGAACACTAAATAATTGTTTAAATAAAAACATTTTTTAATATACCAAGTTTTACTTATATTGCTTGTATTATATTCTGCTCATTTGTATAATGTGTTTCAACTCAAATGTTTAATTCAGAAATGCTGCAATTTGTATTGAGCTTAATCAAACTAAACTAATTGTGTAAAAATTCATAATTTTGTATATCTTAGGGAGGAAACTGTAAGTTTTATTTAATCAAAAATAGGAAATTAAAATTTCATATATATAAAAATCTACAGCATACATGCTACAACTTAAAAATTTAAACCACTATAAAAATGGGCCCTGTGAAACTTCGGAAATAGCTATCCAACACATAATATAGACAGTCGTGTATTAATATGTATTATTTTAATGCTATCGGCAGCAATTCAGTTCTATAGAGCGAACGTCAATACACTGTATTTGCTTTCTTGTGATACTTATTGTCATGACTACAAGTATGTAAGTGCATTTATAAAGGGAACTACAACCTTTTTCCACAATATATAAATAGTTCTGCTAGAGTGGTCACAAAGTTCCTTCACATGTAAGGAGAACGTATTTCATATTTGTATTCTTAAGGTCAAGCAATGTTTTGGATGTAACACAGGACTTTAATATGGCATGCCATAAGGGTCTGGCATTAACACCCCCTTAATCGCAGTAACAGCTGTGTATTTGAATGTGTAGTTAAGGTAAGTACATTTTGAATTTTGGAGCCCTTAATAATCCACCGTTATTCAAATGAATTCTAGTGAGTGTCTGCAGTAAAATAAAGCTATATTGTCTTGCTGTAAAATTGCAGTTAGAATCCCAGAAACGTAATAATGTAAATTAAATTGAATCTATACTTTCTAAGAGATATGTACTTATAAATTGCAAGTGAACAAATATAGACCAGAACGGGATTTGAACCCAGGACTTTTGACATTAGGCTCAACTCACTAATCTACCCTGATACAGGGGAAACTAGTATTGTTTGCATCAATTTACTTAAACATGACTGACTACCTCATTCCTAACTACATTGGAATTAATATTATTTAAACTATTTGCACCTGAAGGTCGAGCAATTTGTTATTCATTTTTAAATTGTAACAATTTAACGCTTATACAGTTCCCTTTTTTCTTTCTTTCTAAAGAGACGGTAGAAACTCTTCAATGGCTGACTCTGGGGTAGACAGGCTCAGGCAGGTACGAACCACCACCACTACATTTCTTCTTCACACTCCCCGAAATCACTGAAGCATTTCTACTGCCAATCAATTCCCTATGCAGCCCTGATTTTCCTCTCCCTGCTCACGATGATCCGTCTACTTTTGCTTCAGGTAGATGATACAAATGACGATACCGTTGTCCAACCATCCTTCTTCCTTAACATGACAGATATAAGTGGCTTAACTTTTGGCATAACATCTAACGCTTTCCTTAACTCCCCTCTATCCAATTGCCACTCTGCTGAATCTTTTTCTCCGCTGTACAAATAATTTGGGTCGTCTCTTATCTTAAATCGATGCAGTTTCAACATTTTGGCACTTCTCAGTTGTGTCTTTTCTAATGACACCTGGGTGGAATTCCTCTAAATTCTTCTTTCATTCCTTTTTTTTTTGTCATTTCCCTCTATTAATAGGTATATATGGGGTATCTTAGCCCATTCTACCGAAGAAGCTGTTCCAATTGTTCTGTATGAGCTGTCTGTTGTTGGTCATAAGTGCCATGTTTCTCAGCAGCCTACTAAAATTATTCGTTCAAAATTGGTGCTTCATACAGAATAATTGAATACGCGGCATACATTAGCATCTTCCTCTTGCTGGCGCTGGGGCCTCCCAACTTTCTCAGAATATGCTCTGAAACATTTTCAGTTTCTACTATTATGTTCCTCGCATGCAGTGTTATCCTGAACTTTGCATTGATAGTTACATTAAGGTTGTTATTACATTCTTTGATGTAATCTCTACATTCTCCGACAAAATTGGCAAGTACCTTATTGTTTTTCTTGCCACCAGGAGGATAATATTTTCATAGTGGCAAGTTTCAGGTTTTCATCCTCCATACAACTCCAGATAATTGATAGGGATTCATTTAGTAATTTGTCTAAGTCTTTATAGTTTCAAGACTTATATAGTTGCCAAACTAGGGCAACTCCAGTTCCCCAGCTAGGGTTAAAGATCCTGGGTTCGAATTCCGGTCATAGATTGTGTTAGTTTACTTGCATTTATGTAATTACATCCCATTCTGGAGAAGTGTTTGAACGTAATATGATTATACAATTAAATGTTGCCTAGTTAGTATCTTTTTTTTAGTAATTTATTTGATTATTAATTAAAGTTTTGATATTTTGTCATCATGCATACTTTATATAAAATAAAGTAGAAATTTAAATAAGACAAAATATTTGGATTGATCTCTTTTGTTTATTATATTTTTTAGGGAAATTTAACAATATAAATGTAAACTTGTTGTATTGAGGTTATATCTTTTTAAACTACACTTTAGTCAGTAAGAAATAAATATTTGTTTAAATATGTAAGTTATAAAATTGTAATGTTAGTCGTAGCCGTAATGTTAGCTGAAATATCTTAGCCGTATTTGTTTTAGATAAGAATGATTATTATTATTGTATAATGCTGGCTCTTCTAAACGCCACATTGATTGTCTTTATATTGTGTTATGCCTGTGCTATTCACTGTTTTGTCCGTATTTTTTTTCTGTCTGTTATGTATTGCTATGGCTTTGTTGGTATTATATTTATTTTAGTTCATGTGTGTTTACTCTATGTACACAAGTTTGTTCATATATATATATTCATGATTGAGCGGAAAGTGATGGTCCTGTAAACTGTACACTATAATGATGGTCCATGGGACTCTTCATTTAAACAGGTTTATATAAAGATACTATTGACTATAATATGTCATTTGGTTCATTTATAAGGATTCGTACACATATATTCCATAACAAATACTTTATAGTCGAAATTTTGGAACTTGATGGTCCTCGTGAAAAGAGCCCATCTTGATGATCCGCCTATACTAATTTATAAACTAACAGAACATGGTGGTCTACTATCCCTTTGAAGTACAGTGGGGGTAACAGCTCTGCTATTGGCTGACGTGGCTTGAGGGGAAATTGCCTGACGCAAACCAACGCCTTGGTTTGTTTTGTGTTATTGTTTCTTACTAAGTTTTGATTTGAAAACAAATTACAAACAAAACGAACCGTTTAATTAAAACGCAACGCTTCCTTCGCCTGGTCATTGTGTAAGCTAAACACGTGTATGTTTAGTAACATGTTTTAATACGTTTTAAGTACAGTATTATATTTGATTAGTAGAGCGATTGACTTCATAGTTTGGTACGGATCTATTATGCAAAGGGGCTGCGCCCCAACTACGGGTATTGATGTTTATATAACCATTTTATAACTTTGTTTACACTAATTAACAATAACGTATAGCGGCCGACTTTATAGTATGGTTCGGATCTATATCGAAATTGGGCTACGTCCCAAAATACAGAAATTTGTATTTGCTGCTTATAAAGTGTAAAACTTGTCGGCCTATTTACATGACGTCCGAGTTTATCGCTAGTTGACTTGGTATTGTTCTCATCTATTTTGCAATAGGGGCTACGCCCCAAATATAGAAATTTAGATTTTCTGTTTATAAATTGTAATTAACGTCAATTTATTTACCTATGGTGGATCCTGTGTATAGTAGCCAACATCGTGGTATAGTTTGCCATCTAAAGAGCCATGGGGCTACGCCCCAAATACCGAAATTGTTATTTACTGCATATAAACTGTGAAACTTGTCACTCTATTTACATTTGATGATGTCTGAGTGTACAGGTAGTCTACATGGTATGTTTCGGGTCTATTCTAGAATACGGGCTACGCCCAAAATACGGATATTTAGATTTTCTGTTTATAAATTGTAAACAACGTCAATTTATTTACCTATGGTGGATCCTGGGTATAGTAGCTGACATCGTGGTATGGTTTGTCATCTAAGGAGAAATGGGGCTACGCCCCAAATACTGAAATTGTTATTTACTGCATATAAACTGTGCAACTTGTCACTCTATTTACATTTGATGCCGTCTGAGTGTAACTTACAGGTAGTCTACATGGTATTGTTCGGGTCTATTCTAGAATAGGGACTACACCCCAAATACGTAAATTTAGATTTTTTGTTTATAAATTGTAAACAACGTCAATTTATTTACCTATGGTGGATCCTGGGTATAGTAGCTGACATCGTGGTATGGTTTGTCATCTAAAGAGAAATGGGGCTACGCCCCAAATACAGAAATTATTATTTACTGCATATAAACTATGAAACTTGTCACTCTATTTACATTTGATGCCGTCTGAGTGTACAATTAGTCTATATGGTATGGTTTGGGGCTGTTCTAGAGTAGAAACACAAACACGGAAATTTAGATTTTTTGTTTATAAATTGTAAACAACTTCAATTTATTTACTTATGGTGGATCCTGGGTATAGTAGCCGACATCTTGGTATAGTTTTCCATCTAAAGAGCCATGGGGCTACGCCCCAAATACCGAAATTGTTATTTACTGCATATAAACTGTGCAACTTGTCACTCTATTTACATTTGATACCGTCTGAGTGTACAGGTAGTCTATATGGTATGGTTTGGGTCTGTTCTAGAGTAGGGGCTACGCCCCAAATACGGAAATTTAGATTTTTTGTTTATAAATAATTGTAAACAACTTCAATTTATTTACCTATAGTGGATCCTGGGTATATTAGCCGACATCGTGGTATGGTTTGCCATCTAAAGAGCCATGGGACTACGCCCCAAATACAGAAATTGTTATTTACTGCATATACATGTACTTTAATATTTGTAAAATATTTAGGAAAATGGCTTAATTGCTTGAGTTCTTTACTTAGAGCTACGTTCAAACTTTCATTGTATATGATCATGACATCTTAAAAACGGACAAAAATCGAGTTTCCAAAAATGTCTTCTGACTATGCTTTTTAAAGTGAAAACATCTTTAGGCACGTTGGGCACTATTTTGCATGAAGTAAAATGATTGAACTCGCGTCACAATCATCGTCACCACACGGATACACTTTTTTTAAGGCTCAGACCGCATCTCTGCAATGATTTAAGGTTCCGGCTCATCTCCGCAAATATTTAAGGCTACGCCGTATCTCCGCAATTGTTTAAAGCTCCACCTCATTTCCACAAATATTTAAGCCTCCATCGCATATCCGCAATTATTTAAGACACAGTCGCATCCCCTCATTTATTAGGGCTCCGACGCATATCCGCAATGATTTAAGGCTCCATTGCATCTCCACAATTATGTAAGACTCCGTCGCATCTCCGCAAATATTAAGGCTCCGTCGCATCTCCACAATTATGTAAGGCTCCATTAGAACATTAAAAAATTGATTTAAAATAAACGGTACCAAGAACTGGTACATACATTCTAACAAACATATTAAAATTACTAAACAGATTTACTGTGACTAAACTTCATAATTGTAGGTGGGGTAGGAGTGGTAATATTATAGTAGGAGATTAACTAATAGATATTATTAGTATTAGATAGAGAGAAAACCATTCGATCGATTTCGAACAAATTTGCATGAAACACGTCAATTAGGCCTTTATAGATGCACGAAAAAGGGGTTTTAAAAATGTTGAAAAACAACACAATTTTCGGCCAAAAAAACCATAAAAATCAGTTATTATTATTATTATTAGCTAAACGAGAATTTTTAGAAAGATGCGGTTTTTTGCATTTGATAAGGGTACATTAAGGTCTACAAATAAGCCAAATTTTATCAAAATCGTTAGAGTCGTTTAATTATAAAAAAATAAAAAATAATTTTTTGATGTTTTTTTTTGCCAAAAAAGGGGGTTGTTTTTCAAAACCTTTTTTCGTGCATCTATATAGGCCTAATTGACATGTCTGGTGCAAATTTGTTCGAAATCGATCGACTAGTTTTCTCGCTAGCTTTGTATACATACAGTCATACAGACAGACAGACATTTTGTAAAAACTACTTTTTTGGACTCTTGGGGTCCCAAAACAGATATTTCCACAAAAATCTCAACATCGATTTTTTTGCGATCCTATACTTTCTCTAAACTATAGTTATAGTGAGAAAGTAAAAATACTTCTTAATAACCCGAATATAAAGTTAACCAGGTGTATATGAAGCTAAAAAGTTTTTACTTCTAACGGCAGTAACACGGCTGCCAATATTTTACTATTTAGGAAATATAAAGAACGTTTTGACATCCACAAGTTAAAACTAAATTTGAATTATATCCGTGTATGTGACCGTATGTGATATCACCAGGAAAATAATATAGAAAATTAAAATTAAACATCAAATTCGAACTTAATTTACCTAAATGAATTATCAAAGAGAAAGCCGAGGGTAGAACACTTCCGTTTTTTAAATTATTGTTACAACATATAATAAAGGAATAATAACCAAAATATTGTGAAATTACTACTCTAAGTTTAATATGAATAATTAATTTATTAATAATTTGTAATTAAAATATGTACTATAATACACATATTTGCGTATGGTTTAAAATAAAACTAATATCTTCCGGTTTTTGAAGTGCATTTCATTTAGAAAAATTTTCACAAACGTAAGTCTGATCCTCAAAATGACTTTTCAAAACAATAACAAACTAAGTTATTGATAACAGTGACAGGGATTTGCTTTTGGATTTGAAGTTTCATCGTAATGTAGTTTGTGTATTCAAATGGTTTGCTTAGGTTGTAATTCGTTTCTGAAACCATAAGTGTATATTATAAAACAAAAAATGATTTGACAAATAAAAACCTTGAAGCAAGTAACATATTATTATGTTCAATTTACAAGAAGATGAAACCAGATTTTATTGATAGTAAAACTGCTTCTTGAAGACTCCAGAAAAGTACACATATTTGGATAATAAAGAATACGGTATTATAATACATTTTCAGCAAAACATTTTTTTAACAGTATTTACTAAGTGAATTCAAATTAAAAATATTTCCTACTGACTGGATAATAATTTATAGTAAGGATTTTAAAATGTACGCATTTCAGTGGGGATAAAATTCCTACCTTAATTAATTGTCCTAGTTTAAAGAAAGGTTAAATATATTATTGACAAAATCGCAAAAGTAAAGTATAACGTTGGAGTGAAAGTACATTGGAAGGGCGAGGGTGGGATCAGGTAACATCGTAAATGCATCTAGCTTTATTCTCGACCATAAACAAGCCTACACAGACAAACCGACGCACAGTGGTCAGAGACTGGAAACGTTTTTCACTTGGTTAGACAGAGCCAAACATTCATTACATTTCTGACTTTCATGTCAATTGAATCATTTCTAGGATTTATAAGCTTGGGGAGTCGGATATACACTCCATAGCCCATTTTTACTTTAAACGAAACCAGAATAACAATACAAATTTGAGCGGCCCCAGAATATTTTTTTTCTTGATTTATTAACTTTAAGGTACTTAAGAAATTATGCCTAAAGAATAGTTTAATATATTTTCAAGACATTTAAATTTAATGTAAAATTAATTAGATATGGTGTAAAATTAGAAACAATTCAATTATGAATAACTAACTTGCGCCAACTTGATTTGGAAATATTCACTACAGAAACGAAAATTGCAAGAACCATTTACATAAACCTGCGAGAATTGTTTGTACCGCAAAAAAATTGAGCAAAATCGTATTTTGTCATTAACTTTGTTTTTTTAGTACTCTGATTGCTTTCCATCACTGATTACTTACTAGGTTACCGTTTATCATGGTCCACACATAAAATTATTCGAACTTTGTTATTTTCGTAATTTATTTATAAAAAAAGACAGTATGCCTTTGTAGTCCTGAAAAGGAAGTGTTACAACACGAGTGCAGCGAGGACCCACCCGCAGGATAAGTTGTTCTTTCTACCTATATGAAGCAGAAAATACATCTTAAAGTACGAGCTGGAGGAAAAGAGTATTTTTCCTCTCAATGTGTACCAGGGTTTTTTGCCATTTTTAGGTGTTTAGACACCTGAAAATATATATAATGTTTTAATTGCAGAATATTTCAAGGTTCAGTAATTTTTGTTGCAAACCTTTGTACCAAACGTTTATATAATGACAAAAAATACTTATAATTTTTATTTTAAAACACTGAAATTATTTTATTTGAGTTTATCGTTATGGTTTTGTTAATAAATTTAAAGCGACCTAGTCGTTACTATTCTTAGGAAAACAAATCAAACTTTTTCATATGTATGTTCAAATCCCTTTTACAAGTTAACAATGTGTATAGGTGTAAATGAATAGATGGAATTACTTGGAAAGAAAAGTTGCACATGAATAATTCTTATTCTAGGAAGAGTATGGACTATGAAGTTGTTTGTTATCATTTTAACCACAAGTAACCACTCGAAGGCACAACGTTACACGTATATGACACAAATAGGAAAAGTTTGGGCTCTATTCTATTCAATGTGTAGAACTATTTATTAAAGAATAATCATACATGTTTTGTTGCTATTTTTCGATGATTTTACCTCAATTTCATTGTATTTCTCGAGATTGTGTATAATTTAATATAATACTCAATTAATTTAATTGCGGAATTTGCAATTATTTTTACGTATTAATGATAGGGAACTCACAACTTAGTAATAACAATATAGTCTTAGTGATTTAATATTTTGCCCCAAAGTAGCGTCTTGAGGTTATGTAAATTACAAATTATTGATTTAGATTTATAATTATTTATATTGTAGCAATAATTTATTTCATCGGTGTTTATCCAGATTTCCGTTTAAACAATAATATCTGGTTGTATTGAAAAATTAGCTAATTCATTAAAAACAAATCGAAGTTTGTTCTCAAACTTCTTATGTTTTGATTAAATAAAACTAATTTTTTCTTGATTAAAGAAAAATAAAACCATTTTAAGAGCTTAGTCTAAAATTATAATAAACAAACAATAGTAAAAAGTGCTAAATTAAAAATACTCCCTTAAATTATGTTCAGAGTGTTGGTATTTTCACTAAGAAGCTCGGAGCTAAATTTTATCGCTTTCCCCTGTAATACCCATGTAACCTTTGATAAATGGCAGTCGGACTCTTGATCCTCTCCACCTCTTTAACAAATCGGGTAAGCAATGTTTATGACCGACTGACGACCCGTGCTAGTTGTACGTATACTATACTAAATACATATATTCAGTTAAAACAGAAGATCTTGTTTAATGCTTTGTTATTTAAACAATTATTGTTTTCGAAGGAAGTTTTGAACTGCATAAATTTTTAGTGATATTACGGCCGTCTAAAGGCTACGGTTTATAGTCCATTAAAATGGTGTTCAAAAATAGCTGGTGGTGGAAAATTCTGGTGCTATTGTTTTTAGTGGCTTACCTTGTGTTTTTGGCGTGCTCAATACGAATCTGAATTGTCCAACAAAATTTTTTTCAGCAAATATGAAAAATCATTAAAAAAACACTAAAAATCACGTGGGTTTTTAGTGTTTTTCTTATAACTTACAAAGTAAGCGAATTACATAAAATGTGATACTACAATAAAATAAAGACAAGAAAATTATCTGAAATTTATGTTCTTATTAGATTTTTTGGGTGCATATATGGTTTCCGCTCAAAGGGAGTTGAAAAATAGGGTTTTTTTTTCTAAAAATGTTAAAATCATATTTTTTGTAGAGACTTTTCCTTTATAACACTAAAAGTAACCACTTCACTATAAAAGATATGCTATACAATGAAAAAGCAGATAAAATTCTGTACAATTTATACATAAGTAATGTTTTTTTATAGTTAGTTATGAGAAAAGCTGTGATGAATGAACGAAACCAGCCGTCTTCTTATTGAAACCATAGTAAATACACTTCACACGTCTGCGCAGACATATGTAAAACGGTAACGTTAGGTTATATTGGTTAAATCAAAATGATAAACAGCATAGTTGTTAAGTATACAAACTGTGTAATATAAAACAATACAATCAAAAATAATAGTAGGAAGGTACTTCATAAAAAACTTTTTATTAAATGGTTTGATGTTGAAGTGAAACTCGTCAGTCAAACTGAGCCCACTTGGTCAAAGATTGTATGATTTCAGCAGGGTTATCTTCCGATTCTTCTAAACCTAAAAATGTAACTAATAATAATTAATAATGAAATTAAAAATAATTTCTGAATAAAAAAAACAGTTTTGAATGTGTTTGATATGAAACTGACCTCCATCTTAATTGTCAGTTCAGTAAGCAAAATAGATTAAAAAGCTAAACCTTAAAAATAATTCCATCAATATATTTATTTTAAGGTTTAATTAAGATTTCGAAAATAACCCATACAATATTCCAGATCTAATAAACAAAGTTGTCAGAAATATTCTTATAAAAAGATAGAAACAGTTCAGTGAGAAAGAGTTTTAAAGGAAACAGTATATAGGTTGAGGTAAAATTATTTAGAACAGCCTAAATAGGTAATCTGCCAATCGTTAATTAAACTTTATTTAAAACAATTTAATCTCTGTAAATCTAATTACTGTCTTTGTAATAGGGCCTACAAATAAAACATCGGAACGTACAGGCACGATCATGTCCCCTATACAGTTATATTTCTGTAAGTCTTAACATTCACAAACTAATAATTGAAATGACATCATTATACAGTATTCATAAAGTCGCTTAAACCTTATTGTTTTTGTTATTCATAATCTTTGTATATATCTTGCGTTGCATAACAGAACCAATTTTTGACATATCTGAACCTTTCTGATTTTGGGGTTCTTGAGGGGGATAGGGTGGTAAACAATTTCAAATATAAAGGTAGGTCTTGCAATCCACCATTGAAAAGGTTATTAAAGAGAAAGAGAATGGCGCAAACTAGAGTCACTCAATTTCAAAGTAGTTTTTTAAAATATAGAAAAAGTAAATGTATCTATTATTATTGCATTTTAAGGGTAGTTATTCCATTTCATTACTTTGACTACCAGATCTGAAGCAAGGTCTGGCTAAAACCTTTACAATAGCTATTTTCAGTTAAAGAAGCAAACTCAAAACTTTTTCTATGGATAATTAAATTGTATAAACTGTACAAAAACCAGGTAAAACCAAAAACAAATATATGAAAGAAAAA
>JAGFPH010012966.1:11871-28077 GCA_018207615.1 Philaenus spumarius | reverse complement strand
GATAAGTACGATGATTATGAAGGATCAGCTAGTGGAAGTGTTATTTTTGATCTCAGTTTTCTAAGTGAAAATCTTAAAAAGTTTGTTAAATGTAAATTCTGCGATGGTGAAGACTGCATTGAACTTCAGATTTCCGACAAAAAAAGATTTGGATTAGCTGTAAATTTTGAATTGAAATGTCGTGTTTGTTTAGAAACAACTAATTTTTACAATTCTAAAATGAATGAGAATGGAAAATATGATGTGAACTTGAAATTTGTGTATGGTATGAGGACGATCGGAAGAGGTGTCAGCTCAGGTAACCTACTGTGTGCATTATTAGATTTACCTTTACCGCCGCAAAAATTTGAGCCTTTTTACAAAATACTAAACCGGGCTGTAGAAGAGTGTGCTCAACAAAGTATGAAAGATGCAATTGAGGAAGCTGTGTCTTTGAATGAGGGTGATGAAGCGACCAAAAAAGATTTGTCGGTATGTTTAGATGGGTCCTGGCAAAAAAGAGGCCATCAGTCACTCAACGGATTTGTAAGTGTAACATCATTGGATACTGGCAAGGTATTAGATGTTTCTATAATGTCAAAATATTGTCAGGTCTGTACTGTAGCTCAAAATAAAAATAACATACAAGTACCAAAACATAATTGCACACAAAACTTCACAGGGCCAAGCGGGAGTATGGAAGTTGCTGGAGCCATAGAAGTCTTCCGTAAATCAAGAGATCATGGTGTACGGTATGTGCGATACCTAGGAGATGGCGACAGCAACGGCTTCAAATAGGTGTCAGATGATACGGAGACAAAGTTGATGTGGTAAAGCTCGAGTGTGTAAACCATGTTAAGAAGAGAATGGGTACCAGGCTTAGGGATTTGAAGAAAAAGTTTGGAAAAACAAAACTAGATGACGGTAAGGGAATTGGAGGCAAGAATAGACTCACTAATAATGAAATAAACAAGCTGCAAGAATATTATGGCCTTGCGATTAGAAGAGGTGGATCAAATCTCAAGGAAATGACAAAAAATGTATGGGCCACTTACTTTCACAAATTGTCTGACGATGAAAACCCACAACATGGCCTATGTCCGAAGGGGCCTGATACATGGTGTGGTTTTAATAAAGCTCAAGCTCTAAATCAAACTTATAGTCATAAAAAACATAATTTGCCATATAATGTAATGGTACAGATTAAAAAAATTTACCAAGACCTAGCCAATCCTGATCTTCTGAAAAAATGCCTAGATCAAAGGACCCAGAATCAAAATGAAAGTTTTAACAATGCCGTCTGGTCCAAAATACCAAAAAATATTTTTGTTAGGCTGAACACTTTAAAATTGGGGGTTTTCGATGCTGTTTTGAGTTTTAATAATGGATTCAGCAGCAAGTTAGATGTTTATGACAAGTTGGGTATCAAATTTAGCACTAATTCAGTAGCTGCGTATCGAAGCTTTGATACGATTCGATTGAAAAAGGCAGAAAAAGCTGCCATGGAGATGACAAAGGAAGCTAGGTTAGCAAGAAAGAAGAGAAAACTGGCTTTGGAGGAGGAAGATGAGGATCAAGATAACCCTGCCTATGGAGCTGGGATGTTTTAAGTTTTAAATTGCAACAAAATGTGAGTTTTATTTGTCAGGCTCGTTTCTCCGGAAACTTGTTTTTCACATATAAAGGTACAATTATCTCAGAAACTACAAATGGTAGAGGGCTGAAATTTTTTATGCATAAAGAACAGTGTATTTCCTAAAAGTTTGACCACTTTTGTTGTTCTATCTTCACAAAAAATTGTAAAACATTTTATTTTTATTATAAAAAAATTGTTTTTTTTTTAAAAGTCCATAATAAATTACATTAAAAAAATATTTATGTATATATTTTAACTAAAGTGCTCGTGGGTGTTCATAAATGTGTACTCTCTGCAGGAAATAAAATCCAGGGTTGTAGCTTTTTCAGTTTCGGAAAAAAATGTACCTAAACTTTGTAAAATTAACATGGACGGAATAGGAACGTCCCGCTCCCCTTAACATAATTATGTAGCACTGTCATGAATAAAGACATTAGCCGGCCTACTCTTTAAGCCTCCTTTAAGCTTTGGTCGACAGGTACAAATTAATAACAGTAGCCTACTGCTATGGTTGTTTGTTATATCGTGATTAGCTTTGCATGGAATTCTACGACTGAAATAATTTACACCTGAACGTTCATTTGAAAATTATTCATAAATAAAATTAGTATTACTGTAAGCTACTTAAGTAAAATGTTTTATTATTCCAAAGGGAATATTGTTAAAATGCTATTGTTCTGTTTGCTAATACATTTTTTTAAATCATTCATAATAATAATGATCAATCAATATAATATACCGTACTTATTAATTAATAAAATACTACAAATTAGCTCGGACCTTTACTCCGCCTGTAACGTATGCGACCCATGCAACGAGAAAATAAAGAAAACTATAATTTAAAATACTTACATACATATAAAAACACAAAGTAGGAAGGGTCTAGTAAATCAAAACATATGCATTTACATACATAAAAATGAGACGCAAGATCAAGTAGGGTAATCTATTATGATAAAATTACATTCATATATTATATTAAAGTACCAGGAGACCGAGCTAAAGCTCGATTATAAGCAGGGCTATGATTTCAATAATAAATATTGGATTATTGAGTTTTGAGGTTAGGCCTATAACATTAAACAACTAAATAAAGGGTATATACAACATTAGGCTTACCTGTAATAAAAATACAGTTTAAAGGATTAACCACAATCTTAACGCTATGCCTCAGAAATAAGTCAGGCCTAAATTAAAGTATTATTTCAATATCGATTTATTCCTAGGGCCTACTTCGCTCACGTCAATAACTACTATTATTGCAAATTTCCGTGAACATCATTTCGGTTAGGCCTATAACATTAAACAACTAAATAAAGGGTATGTTTATTATGTATTCGTTGCCATGGTAACTATAAAATAGATACAACATTAGGCTTACCTCTAATAAAATATGCAGTTTTAAAGAAAGCAGATGATTATTGTAATGGCATTGAAAACATTTGCATCAGCTGTGCTTTGTATTGTTTAAAATGGACAAATTTCACTTTTTAATTTAATAAAAAGACGTAGAAAACGAATTTTCCCAGACTGGTGACCATTTCCAATCGATTTCTCGTGGCCAAAAGCCTAATATAAAATCAAAAAATCAAAAATCCTTAGACGGAGATTCCAGATCCATTTAGCGGACAAACAATTATCTCTCGCTTTAGAAGATAAGATAAAAGAAGCAAAGTAGGCTAAATAAATTTTAATAACTTTAATAAATAAATAAAAGCAGACTTTAATAATTAAATAAGAGCAGACATAAACGTAAATAACATAACAAAATACATCGTTTAATAAAAGTGTACTATATACTTGTGTGACATTGAAACATTGGTAATAAAAGTGTAATACATAACAATAAGAACAGTGCTTATTGAAATAAAACAATATGAATTATATTTACAAAGGAACAATTATAATATATCTAAACAACTAATGTCTGTAGTGAAAGAAAACATGGATTTAATATTGATAGCAGTGCTGATAAGCAGCGATGAAGATTACCGAATGCATTGTACAGTTTTGAGAAAAAAATGGCGTAGTATAATGTATGGTGAAAGTACAGGTTGGCGAAGTTTCTTTCAAATAACGATTTTTTTTTATGACTGAGCATCAAAAGTTGTTTTTTAAAGTAAAGGTATATTATAGTATAAATTCTCTACTCTTCGACATAAAGATTCGTCAAGTAGTTTTAGAGGATTACAGTGATTTGATTATGTGAACATTACGATTTACAAGGAATACATCATGAACTGGTGAAGTGTTTTATAAAGAACAGTGTTATGAGCTCATCAAAAGATTCGCAAGTATTAAAAATAATTCTAACTAAAGCCTAGGTAATTTCGAACTTTTTCTGGATCATTTTTTGGTAAACTTAAAACAGTAAAATATAATACAAATTTTCAGTCTGCTCTAAAATCATATTTTTTTAGTTCTAAGTTAAATTGCGTCTCAATTTTGATATTTCTTACATTGTATGTTTTGAGTTGTAAAACTATGTTTTGTTTTCTATGTATGTTAACAATCTTTTTCTATTGTAGTATGACTTTCAGAATGAGTGAGTAAAAGGTTTATATCAAAGCCCACTAAAGAATACCGTTGAGGGACGGGCTTGTGTATACCGAGACCTTGAACGCTCCAATCGCCATAGTGCGACGTTGTCACGTTCTTCCCACGCTTCTAACTGATTGCGGCTGACTCAACGCATTTATAATTCTTTAAACTGTGCGATCAAGCCTCGAGCGGTAAATACTAGGAGTGTTCGAGGCTAGTAGATATGGCAATGCTGCGCGCCCATCCTATTGGCCGCCTTGCAACGGTATTCTTTAGTGGGCTTTGATATAGTTTTATTCATTACAATGTCTCGAGTATCATTATTTGCCACAATTAATGTACCTAGTGAATACTTTTTCAGCTTAACGAATCACGCCCCGGTTAGAATTAATAGTGAAAGTAAATTTCTTATTTAAAAAAAAATGATATGCGAAACAAAAGAACATGGCACATGTGTGATTATATTGGCGCGAAGGGTGTTTGCCGCACAAATCAAAGTGCAGACTTGTGCAAAACAAGATCTGTGCTGTGACGTAGGCGTGCAACATAGTGCAGTGTAGTCACAGATGATGTCATGTGGCACAGATATGATTGTAAGTGAACTGACAGGTGTTCAAGAGTAAACAAATAAGGTTTGAGGTTATGTAAATGTTTTTATTTTGATTTTAAAGTAAATTAATTTGATTAAAGAGTGCTTTTTATATTGAAATTAATTAATAAAGTATGTAATTATTAAAGGATAGTTCACATATAATCTTTTTATTAAATTAAATAATTTTTTTTATTGAATTTAGAATAATTTTTGATTTTCAAATTTTTTAAAACAATTTATTAATAATTTAAAAAAATTTTATAGCGCCTAACGTTATACACTCCATTTATTTCCAGTATTAAGTTTCTATGTATTTCACTTATTTTTACTAATTTATTTTATTGTTGTATAATTTATTATGATAATAATGAGTTTATGTCTTATTTAGGTTTGGTGTTGAAGTTGAGGTATTAGATAAAGATTCATTGGGCATATCATATGAGATGCTGGTAGTTACTGATGGTGTACTTGCATCAAGTGAGTAGTAAAATTTTAATTAAAATTATAGTTTATGCCTATGTAATACAGTGTGTTTATCCTTAGTTTTATCGTAATATAAACTTTGTTGGAGTAATACCGTATGTGCTTTCACAATTGTATCAACGGTAACAGTAAATCTACTTTCGTATTACAATGGCTACTACTGCATTTTTTGTTTTTTTCAGTTTATTTCAGCCTGTAAATAAAGAATTTATAACTGAGTAACAATGTAAATACTAGAACACAGGTGTCCTTGTAATCTACAGTAGGCATATGCCACACAATTTATTAAATTCATGTAAGTTCATTCAAGGTGTTGTATCTGGTATTAAAACAAGGCTAAAATTTACAATGTTTACAAGGTCTCCAAATGTTGACAAAAAATAAGTTTATTTAAGTCAAAAGAGAGGTTAAGTATATGCCTACATCTCACTTCATAGTGCAGCAGGGGCTCCAACCTAAGAGCAAAAAATAATTCTAGTATAATGAATACAGTAGAGTTCCGGTAATTCGAGTCTCGATAATCCGAGGTTCTGTGTAATTCGAGCTACAAATAGCATTGAATGTGACCATGCATTGTAAAACATTCGTGCTGCTTGAAGGATACCGATTTTAAAATTTTTGTTTTCCAATGAATCTGTCAAGAGCGTTTGTACAATAAGTTGCCGGTATAAATGCTTAACATTTTTTTTAATGCCCTGATCCATTGGCTGTACAACTAAAGTCATGTTCGGCGGGGGGGGGGGAATAGTAACGTTGTTCATATAAATGCGATAGAGTTATGCACAGTACAAGTGTCAATAAACAATATGATTGTTCTGTTCTGTTTACAAAAGGTTTTTTCGAGATTTAACAACAGACAGAGATTGGGCAGAGCATCAATGACAAACTACAGTATCAGTACCTAGAGAATGCTCAGAATTCAAAATTTTTGGAAACCGGTACCGCGTCTAGAATTACAATACGTGTAAAAACACGTAAGTCCTGCCCCTATGTCCAGTCCCCTTTCTACCAGACAGTGACCTATTTATCCAGCAATCCCTATCACAGCACAAGATTTTATTTTTAGTGTTGGAAAAAAACTTCGAATTAAAGAAGTTGACTTCGAATTATCCATAGTTTTTTACATTGATATCATATAAAGTTCAAGTGACTGAACCGAAACTTTGAATTAACAATAATTTTGAATTAAATACATTCGAATTATCCAAGTTCTATTGCATATACAAAAATAACATCGAAACAAACTTTTCCCGGCACTGCCGTATCCCCCTGGCGTGACATCGCAGCTCGTAAACGTTGCAGTGTAGTTAAACAAAAAACTATTTATGATTTCTTTAATAAGTAAGTTTCTATTTTTTACTGTGTATAAAATTACTTTTTTACCTCGGTGTTCAATACAAAATAGTGTATATTTAATAAAACTTTATTTTTTTCGGAGATACGAGGACTATAAATAATAGTTTTATCTTAACCTCTACATATTCCGTGTAATTCGAGTTTTTCACAATCCGAGGTACTCTCGGTCCCATTCAACTCGAAAAATCGTGTAACGAGTTACCGAACTCTGTTACCTAAATGTATCAGACAGCTAGACTAGTTGCGCGCATGCGCGTCAGAACTGACCTTGCAACTTGACATTGAGTTAGAGCCCAGTGTAGTGCCGAGCGCCGACCTATCAACTAGACGCAAGCTGCAGGTGCAACGTCCGTCGGTGACGAAGTTCTACACTTACCGTAATCTTTCGATATTATGCCATTAGCAAATCTAATCAAGTTTATATAATAATCGGTAATCGCGTAACGTGAGATTATAACCAATCGCGCACTCGTAATGAATATTAAGCGGTAATAAGTTCGGTTCGGTTAGAAGCCTATCGTGTACAAATGGTGACTAGTGATTTAGTTAAAGTTAAAGTGTAATAGTTTAGATTTATATAATTAATTAAGCGCTTGTTAAAAGCTGGCAGAATCGGATTTGCAGGGTACGGCTAAAGGCAATCGGTTAAATTAGGGTTGATGATTAATTAATTTGCTCTGGGTATACGGGTATCGACCATTTGCATCGACAGCTCCAGTCACGTCTTCCAAAAATTTACTAACTCGGTGCAAATACACGCTGACTAGTGATTCCCAATAAGATCAAAAGGGATAACTGGTACAGTAAATGGTAGCATAGCGAAGTTGCGTCCCGGATTAAATAGTAACAGAAGCGAGGTTACATCCCGGAATAATTAATTTTTATGTATAAATTTCCATTGATATTAACCCTAATAAGCAACTTTATTCATGTCCGACTTTGCCTATTACCAAATACGTCATCACTTCCGCCGGTAAAAACCACGTTTCTTATTTTTTGCAAGCTAGTCACCAACTAACCGAACTAATCTTTTTAATAATAAATTTTATCAACGAATATTATGATATTAATTATACACTTTCGCCGTTAAATTTTGCCTTATATTAATTTCTACACCTAGTCCCATTTAGTGTGAGTCAGAAGGTTGGTATAGTGTTTCTTTTGTTTATGATTCCTGCTTTATTGGTGAGTACATGAATTATTATTATTATATTATAATAAGCAGTGCCTTATTTTGTTCATATTTGGAAGTCAAATTACTGAACTGAGAGTCTACCAAAAAGAACTTTAAGTGACCTAACCTCTCAAAGAAAGTTTCATGTACACATAAACATCTAGTGACACTCAATATTGTTTAATAGGCCTAACCAATTTAAGATTACCTTTGGTAAAACGTACTTTGTGTTTTGTTACATAACAACACCCTAACCAATAAACTATAAACATACCAATCTATATGATTTCATTGCAAAATTTATAAACATAATACATTTAGGCCTAGCCTGCACCAGTCTGCATACATAGTTGCACCACATTACACATAATTTTCCCACATATATAGTGTTATTTACAACATTTAGTCTGTCAAATCACCAAGTCAAATCACCTGGCCTTTTATAAACTTTTCTACCAAAATAATTAATTCATAGTATAACAAATAACTCAGCTCTGACACTCTTAAAATATTATATCTGTCAACAACAACCCAATTTTGTGTCTCTTTGTCAGTGATTGTGCTGGATAATAATTTACTTGCTATTTTTCAAATAGTAATCCTTTTTTCATTGAAAATATTGTTACTGTTACAATACTTTAGGATAAAACACACATTAATGATACAGATTTATAGCCTACCATTTTTGTGTCATACAACTGACAGCTGATAGTACTCTTTCTTAGTTTGGCCATCCAAACAATATATATTTTACAGTGTTAGTGATATTGTCCAGTTACTTTGCATATTTCAGTGTTTCATAGATAAAATAGGTGTTAATAATTTTTAGGCCTAGTCTAATACAATACAGTCCTTGTAATATATTGTCTGATAACTACTCATGTTGCATTGATAGAATAGTTCTGCCAATTATGCATGTTGAAATGGTATTCAATATAGCATGGTGTTGGAAATACTTCAATAATTTTGTTAATACTGTTTGATAGTATTACAGGTGACGTAATTTTACATAAATTATTCAAAATATATACCTACACCTTTTAGCCATTTCAAACCACATATGGCCTACACCTGGTAGTTAACAGTGATACAATATCTTGTACTACTCATTGGCCTATAACCTACAAACATAACAGCTTGTTCATTGCAACGCAGTGATAGACACATTAGGCCTATACTCAGATACTCAAACACATATAGCCTAACTATTTTCCCTTTTTAGAAATCTAAATCTTATTTCTAATTCAACTGAATTGTAGCACTGACATTTAAATCAAAACTGTATTACAACATTACAGCAAATTACAGTACTTCAGAAAACATTGACTAATTTGATTAATCTTAAACAATTTTGAAAAAGTTAAACTATACTCAACCTAATTCTCTACTTATTGGTAAGATAATTTTGTACAATGAATTCAATCAATGATCACATTATTATAATTCTACAGCCTCAATATTAATAACATTACAAAAATAGTTTCAAATAATATTCAATAATTTTTAAACAAAAATAATTCCAAATAAAATTATAATTTTGTTACACCTTAACAATTGACCCAAAGTAAATGCACATTAAATATTGTTCAATTTAACCAATAAATAAGCTACAACAGTTATTATTAAGCTTATTACCCATGAATAGGTTGTTTACAGCATATTATTTAGCCAAGGTATTGAAACGTCCCGGACATCTGGCGCTACGATATAAGTAACCGAACGCAGGTAAATTGTTTTGTGTGTTTATAATCTATTGTTTACAGGTATTATACTGCTATATATTCTTTACTTTTGCAAATTATTACCTTCATATTTAATTCAATTCCTACAAGCCTACCAGGCCTTTCCATTTTCAGATTGAGCTGGTGATTACAAATAAATAATTAGTCTATTTTTGTATTTTGTTGTTTTCAGAAAATTTTTTTCCAGTTAATAGTTTTTAGGTATTTTCGTCCCTCGGAATTGCAGCTAATTCATCAAATAAATATTACAGCCTACAATATTTAATAAATCTTTATATATTACAAATAAAGCCCAACTTTTAAATAATTTTAGTAAATACTTTATATAAAACAATAGTTCAAAACAAATTTATCTCAATAAATAGCTTTCGTCATACATCAATAATAGTAACTGACAATATAGTTTATAAGAATTTTGCTCCGGATTGATTATTTCTCAACACTACAGCCACACCTAGACAATCATATAGCCTACAACAGATAAAAACAATAATGATTACATTGTAATTAATATCACCAAATATCAGCGATCAGGTAACCACAATTCTACAGTTATGACCCAACCTAAACAAATAGTTTTTATCGGAGATAGTCACACTACTCGACTAGGCCGGCACTACCAATTACAAAACCATAACCAGTTAACAAAATTGTACTTCCATGGGTTGCCAGGAGCGACTTGTGCTAAAATAAAACTTTATATAAAGTCAAACAGAAAAATAATTTTCCCAAATAATTTTACAAGTCTAATTCTCGGAACCAACGACTTGCTCAAACAACAAAGCATCGAGCAACTACGAGTTAATGTCAATTCAATAATCAACCTCATTAAACGTTGCAACCCAACCGGTGAAATCGCGTTATTCGAACTTCCGATATTCCCAAAAATTAAAACCAAACCAAAAATAGTTGCACAGATAAAATCCTACAATAAATTTATAACAACGTTATTTGATATAAAATTGATCAGATTCAATATCGACGATTACGAATCGCCAAAGTTTTTCTTAACTGACGGATTACATTTTTCAGGATCAACCAATTCCTTAATATTGAAAACAATAAATGAAATATCAAACGGTAAATCAATTTCATACATAGGAAATCAATATAATACAGTTAATTAAAAGAAACAAAACAAAAAATCATAACTAACTGTAAAAACCATAACAATATTAAAAGAAATTACGGCTTACATTGTGTCCTAATTAACATAACATAATTAACACTACAGTATTTAACAAGGGATAAATTTTTTAGAATAATCAATTTTATTTAACCTTATAAAAATTTCATACTCTTCGGATATCAATCGACCCAGCCAATTCTAGGACACTATATAGCCAACCCCCCCTCCAGTCTAATTATCAACCCGATCGTACCGACCTGCCTTTGCCGAACACCTGGCTCCGATTGGTGATATTAGATTATAAGCTATTTCTTACTTCCTACTTCATTCTTCTAACTTATAACAATAGCACACACCTCTAATCTATCGATGGTTTCGTTCGGTCGATTAGGTATGGCTTGGGTAATCTCTTACGAGGGCTTACCTCTACCAAACATGACGTAACAACTATTCGATGATTAGAGCCTTTTTTCAGATCCATCAAAAATTTTTTTTTCCCATTACATTTATAAGGTCTCACCAAACGTCCAGTCGTTTTTATATGTATCGCCGTGTGTAACCAGCTCCTTTTCTTAGACTATTATTTTTAATTTTGTTCATTGGATATAATATTAACTTCATTGCATCATTTTTTTTTATTCTCAAATAGTTGTTATGAGCTTTACATCGGAGATATTTGGAAATGATGACGACTTTTGGAAAAAGTAGTAGGCCAACTACCAGAGAATCTTTATATTTGCATCCTTTCAAAACCTTCCTTAACTTAGAGTCAACAACAATATTTACATCAAATTTTTTTTTATCCCAAATCATCTATCCACCCACATCAGAACATACAACATTTTGTTATACTATCTACTATCTCTTTATTATCTATCTACCACTCTGGTCTGTCTTAGTTTATAAGTTAGTTTTATATATATATATATTTATATATACATATACGGATTTAGTATTTAAGAACTCGTTATAGGATTTAAGTTAATTTCGAAATAAATCGTACCCACCCCTTAATTATGTCGTGCTCTACAACGTACCGTGCGAATCAATCGATGCGAGATAATCCAATCCAGGACGACGCGTCGAACTCCACGTAAGCAACGAATAACACGACGTAAGTTACAAAAAAAAAAAAAAAATTTCCCATTTTCGGGGAAACACCAATTCTTTTCAATTGATCTTGCGCAGGCCAAAGGTAATATATTTAATTTCGTGCCTCGACTTGTACATTTTAATCCCAATTCCTATATTCTATCCATTCCAGGTATATATTGATATTTTTCTTGTGTCTCATGATAAACATTTTTGTGTTTATTAATGGTTGTCGTTTCGCCAGTTTCAGCCTACCAGCCGAAACTGTGCCCTAAATAGTAATTAAACCATATATTGGTTTTTGTGTTTTTTTTCTTGTTTGTGTCTTAATGTTTGTAAAATTTTTTGGTCATCTTTCTTATAAATCAATTAACTTTAGCGTATACACCCAATTTTATATTTTTCTTCTGCACTAATCACCGCACTTGCTTTTATTATATAACGCGAAAACCCAATAACCTTATAACCATCCTTTACCCAACAAACCTAACAATATATAACTTCAATTTATCTCAATCATGTCGCGTCATTGGTGATGACCAATTTTGGTAATTTAATTTTAAGATAGCTTTAGTAATTCAATAGTTTTAAGAGAAAATTTTAGTTCATAAGTAAAATAGATTACCTACAATAAATCAAAACCTATACACCTAAATACCTAATTTACACCATTACCTAACCTTTACTCTAAAAATAACCTCACCTAACAAATAGACCTAAAACAAACCAAACACCAAATAGTCCATAAATCAACCAACCTCAAAACCTCAAACTAAATTACCAAACTATCACAATACCTTACCTAAACCAAAATTCGTAAGGATCATCACCAACAGAAATAAATCTTCGAGAACTGCCACATATATGACTCAAAGTAAATAAGCCCAGCGGAAAATCAACAACCAATAGAGTCAAAAACGAACGTTGCATCAAACACAATTCGACGCATATTTATATATGTATAAAAAAAAAAAAAAAAAAAAAAAAAAAAAAAAAAAAAAAAAAAAAAAAGCCTACAAAACCTACAAAAACTACAAAAAAAATAACTACAAAAAAACTACAGAAAACCCATAAAAAGTATTAAATTTCGATAGCAACTGCAACATCATCATTCTTTCTTGCTGGTTATTGAGCATATATATCTACAACTTTTCTTCCTACGCAATAGTCTACAAACGAATTTACACCCATCCTAAATTATCCTTTTTATTACTAAATCCTAATTCTACATTAATTCCTTCATAAATTCAACTACAACCAATTTCTCCTAAATAATATTACTCCTTTCAAATTTTTCCTACACCAAAATATAATAATATCTCAAAACATTTCAATCCATCCTTCAACCATGCCACTTAATCCTCAATAATACTCCCACCTAAAAAACCATAGATTAAAAATATAAGTTAAGTACCAACCAAAATTAGTTGTTAGTATTACATGTAAAAACCACCAAATTCACCCTATAACCTCAAGCTATTCCATCACTCTTTAGCTTAATAACTTTTTAATTGTACATCCCGAACAAAAAAAAAAAAAAAAAAACCAACATAAAAAAGGGATATATAAATCAAAGGCATGTGCCATATCAAAATTTATCATCACCACGAAAATAATAGATTTAACCTAAACTATTTACCAAACACCAAAACCTTAACCATATTATAAGAATCCATACCTTATCATAATCAAATTATCAACGTACCGTAAAACATCAAAAAAGCAAGTGCCAGGGAGAATACAGCATTCGTTATGCCTCCCTAGTTTAAGAACCAGTAGAATCAATATAATATCCTCAAATTATAGTCTGGTCGCGATTAGGGCGTCTATTTTTTTATATTTGCAGATAATTCAATTGTTTATTAAATCTGCCATAACCTACCATCCTCAAACCCCCAATTCCTCACCTAAAATTAATAATTTTTTTTTTTTTTTTCTCGCAAGGGGGGGAGTCTGTAACGAGTTACCGAACTCTGTTACCTAAATGTATCAGACAGCTAGACTAGTTGCGCGCATGCGCGTCAGAACTGACCTTGCAACTTGACATTGAGTTAGAGCCCAGTGTAGTGCCGAGCGCCGACCTATCAACTAGACGCAAGCTGCAGGTGCAACGTCCGTCGGTGACGAAGTTCTACACTCACCGTAATCTTTCGATATTATGCCATTAGCAAATCTAATCAAGTTTATATAATAATCGGTAATCGCGTAACGTGAGATTATAACCAATCGCGCACTCGTAATGAATATTAAGCGGTAATAAGTTCGGTTCGGTTAGAAGCCTATCGTGTACAAATGGTGACTAGTGATTTAGTTAAAGTTAAAGTGTAATAGTTTAGATTTATATAATTAATTAAGCGCTTGTTAAAAGCTGGCAGAATCGGATTTGCAGGGTACGGCTAAAGGCAATCGGTTAAATTAGGGTTGATGATTAATTAATTTGCTCTGGGTATACGGGTATCGACCATTTGCATCGACAGCTCCAGTCACGTCTTCCAAAAATTTACTAACTCGGTGCAAATACACGCTGACTAGTGATTCCCAATAAGATCAAAAGGGATAACTGGTACAATCGGGACTCTACTGTAATTGCAAATTTATTTCCATCATCTTGTTTGATATTAAAATCAATGTCAAAGTGTTGACAAATCTACAAGTAAGTTTATAAATTATGCTATTCACATAAATTGAATAATTTAAAAAATCTATAAAGATAAATACTTCAGTCAAACCTATCCTAAAACTATCCACACTTCGCTAGCATCCCTTTTTCGTGACATACACATTCGTTGTTTGCTGTGCTAATGTATCCAAAAATTATTCAAATGCTTTTACATCGGTTTCACAACTGCAACTGTTTCATTCTTGAGTATGTGAAGAATTTTCTTTGAATTATTGGTGTTTGTCCTTCGTTTATTCCCCCTGACCCTTAGAATTGGAGAATTAAGAATCTTCTGTAGTTATATTTTATTATATGTGTTGGAAAATTAGACATAATTTATATTATGGGTAAATAAAGAATAAACTGGATTTTTTATTTTAGTGCTTGCAAATAGATAGATCACAACCATTTTGTTAGTTAACGGATCAAATTTATTATAGAAACGTCTTTATTAAAAAGAACCTGAAAAGCTTGTCAAATTGGTACTAAGGTATATGATAACACCTTAGTGTAGTGCGATGGATCAGCCCTCAGCAGATAACAAAAAGTGTGGCGGGCATCGGGATCAGCTGACATATCACAGATTGAGGAAGGAATGATCGTCTTGGGTTAATTAGCCTCCAGGCAACGAACAATATGCCGTGTCCTGGGATCAGCTGATAGACCACAGAGTGAGGAAGGAAGGAAAGATGGATTTCAATAAGACAGGGAGATTAAGTCGGTAAGTGGCAGTGAGAAGAGGAATATAGATTGAAGATATTCGAAAGAAACCTATGGCGGAATGTATAGCGTGGCCGTTCTAGTTGGCTATAGTTGTACAGGTTTGGCATTCGGCATCTTTACGTGCCATAGATGAGTAAAAAGGAGATATCTATGTCAAACAAAACTGTCATATATAACACATATAAGTAATATAATGGAGTTTCTCGTTTCCTACTATTTCCAAAAAGTTCTATTTATGTATGAATCACCATTGTTTTTTTTTCTTTTCTGAACAGAGTTTGCCCAACAGCTCATGGTGGACAGCAGTATTAAGAAGATTGCTTTGTTTTATGAAACACTCACACTTAATTGTAAGAAATCACCATCTACCCTTTACAAACTTGGTAATGGAGCACTTCTTCTCACCACACATGATAAATTGGATATGAAATTGGCCAATTCTCTTCTTGTAAAGGTGATCATTTTGTTCTTAAATTTTAGTTGATAATTTAAAAATCTACTATATATCTATTTATATTAATCCAAATACCACTCACTGACTCATCACGAAATCTCAAAAACAACCGAACGGATTGGAATGAAATTTATCAGGTAGCTTTCTCTAGGGCCCTAGGTGCTCGCTAAGAAAGGTTTTCAAAAAATTCTAAATTTTAGAGAGGGTTCGGGGGGGTCTAAAGTTACTAAAAATCCCTATAAGAAATACATAGTGTAATATATTTTTGTTAATATCCATTTAACTTTGATTTGTCTATCCGTGCAAAGCTGGATCGGGCAGCTAGTATATATATTTATAAATCCAAAACCCACCCACTTACTCACTCACTGATCACTGTATCTCAAAAACCATACCACCTAGGAATGTGAAATTTGGTACACATATTGCTCATAGGAGCTAGAGGCGCACTAATAAAGGATTTTAAAATATTTGGCCTTTAAGGGTCGAAACAACCCCTGATACAATAAATATTGTTTGTTTTATATCTTAAAAACCCTACCCCCTAGGAACGTGAAATTTCGTACACATGTTGCTCATAGGCGCTAGAGATGCACTATGAAAGGATTTTGAAATATTTTACCTTTAAGGGTTGAAACAACCCCTA
>JAGFPH010012965.1:11095-21376 GCA_018207615.1 Philaenus spumarius | reverse complement strand
GCCTAATTTTGGCCAAAATTTTATTTCGGCTAAGTGCCCTTCGGTTGAACTCGGGCAGAACCTTACGTTCGGGTTAGCTCGGTTTTCCATACGTTATAACACATTTTATAAAAATAATTCGGGGTACAGGGAAGCCTAAGCTCGGTCAAGTCCGTCGTTTTGGTTCGGGTAAGACCGGTAGAAATATATTACAAGAGGGTGCGGCAACGCCTATGGTTAGTCTAAGCTTTATTTCGCCCAAGTACGGCTTTCGGGGGTTGCGGCAGAGCCTTACGTTCGGTTAATTACGGTTTGCAAGTCTGAATTTCTCTAAGTGACCTTCGGTCGGGTTCGGGAACGATCGGTAGTGTTCGGGTTTATATAATGCACTTTATACTATATCCCGACGACACTATAACAATTTAAAGCTAATAATTTCTCTAAGTGACCTTCGGTCGGATTCGGGAACGATCGGTAATGTTTGGGTTGTTATAATACAATTTATACTATATCCCGACGACACTATAACACCGTGCACCTGATGCAAGGTTGCTGACGGATGGTAAACTTATATACTTCACAAAACAGTACTTTATCAACAGAGTCGGCGTAGCTTAACTGCTAGCGCTGCGGACTCGGGTCATGGTGATACCCGGTTCGACTCTCGGCGACACCCAAACTTTTTTCAAAGCAAAAAATTAAATTAAATTAAATATTAATTATTACAAAACAAGATGGCTGCCAAAAAAAAAAGATGGCGGCTCAAAATTCCCCCCAAAAAAAAAACCCAAAATCCAAAAATGTTAGGTTAGGTAATAACCCCCCAAAAAAAACCAAAATCCAAAATCCCCAAAAATTGGCTTAGGTTAGGAACCAAAAATACCAAAAAAAATACCCAAAAAAAGGGGGCGTGGCTTAGGTTAGGATCCAAAAAGACCCCAAAATACCCAAAAAAAGGGGGCTTGGCCCAAGGTCAATGACCTTCCCCCACCCTTTTTGGCGCCATATCATTGCGGACTCTACTTATACTGCATTTATTGACTTTGAAAAGGCATTTGACAGAATATCTCGTATGGCAATGTGGCATAAACTAAAACGGCAAGGGATGTCGGTGAGTATGATTAATAAGCTAATTAATATATATCAAAGCGTAGAGTTAAATATTAGGTCAACACAGGGGTCAACAAGCGGGAAAATTTAAAGTAAAGTTGGGGTTAGGCAAGGATGCATAATATCGCCTATATTATTTTTATTGTTTATAGATGATCTAGCAGAGGCACGAACCCTCAGACTATAAAGGGAACGGAGATACCGATTCTGCTATTTGCTGATGATGTTGTTATACCTTCGATGTCAGTATTGGGTTAGCAGAGGGGTCTAAGTGTACTGGGAAATTATTGTAAATCGTGGGGTTTAAAAGTAAATGTAGAGAAAAGCCAGATAGTAGTTTTCAAAAAAGGGGGGAAACCAGCGAGAGCAGAACGATGGCACTATGGGGGACAAGAAATGAAAGTAGGTAAACAAACAAAATATTTAGGGTTTTGGCTAAGTAGCAATGGCGCTTGGAACCATCATATAACTATGGCAAAGGGAAAGGGTAAGACAGCGTTTATAACAATGAATAAAATAATGAAATATTACCAAATATAAGTTTGGCGCTATTGAAAAACCTATTTAATTCTTTAGTAAAATCTGTGTATTTATATGGAGGTGAAATATGGAGTTTCGAAACTAATGTTAGGGAGCTGGAAACAATTCAAAATGATTTTGCTAAGGCTGTGATAAATGTGCCTAGAAGCGCTGCGAATTGTGCCGCGAGATGGGAACTAGGCATTCTTCCGGTTCAGGCTGATTTATTAGGTAAGAGTATGGAGTTATGGGTTAAGCTAAGGGACGGGAAATGTGGAGTTTTACAACAGATATGCTTCCAATATCAAACTGAGCTAAAAATCACGCGTTGGTTAGGGAAATTAGAGAAAAAGATGAAGGAAATAGGCCTCGAATGGATATTGCAAAATTCTGATTTAAAAATAAAATTCATAAAAAGCAGATTAAGAATAAATTTACAAATATAGAGACACAAACTTTGGCAACTCAAATGTGGGAAAAATCGTCGCTGGAAAATTTTGTTAAAGTAATGGGAGATTTTGGGAGGGCAAAGTATTTGAATATGGGAAAGAGAGAGAGAGGGGGAATAGCTTGGTGGAGGATGGGAGTTTGGAAGCTAAGGGGAGGGAATGTGGAAGGGAAAGCATGCCGACTACGCGGGGGTAATATTTCAGCACAACATTTATTACTAAATTGCAACAAATTAAAAAAATTACGTTCTAAATTAATTGGTAATCATTTAAAATCATGGATGTCTGAGGAGAATAATTATTTATTTATTGGTAGAAGCAATGACGATAAGGTTCTAAAGGACGTAGGGTTGTTCATGGCGATAATTAGAAAGAAATGGAATGAGGTAGATAAGTTAGCGGATAACGGTATGGAGATAAATGTTGTCGTTTGTACATAATTATTATTTATAAAATTATTTAAAATTGTTAATATGTATATAATTTATTTATAGAAATCGTTAAATTGTGTGAAGTGAATTAGTTGTTAAATGAAGTTATTAAGTTAATTAAGTTTTGTTGTGTTGTTATTAGTTATTTTAAGAAATGTTATTTTGCTATGGGAAAGGGATATATATAAGGTTAAAGGGCTGGAAAGCTGAGCCACGAAGTTGAAAAAGGTTGAAAGATTGTGAGCAATAAATAAATAAATAATTGTTGTTGTTATACATTTTTTTTACAAAATAAACACAACTCTTTCTCATATCTACTAAAAATTAAAAAATGTAAACCTAAATCTAGTGATAGTAAATAATATAGAGGTCTCCTAGGTATTGCCTGTTTGAGACCAACATTTCAAAAAAAAGATATGAAAAAAGAAAATGAAAAAAAAAGTTGTGTCGCCGTTCAACCACATAAACAAAATTAAACTACACTATTTTGTTATTATAAAATTACAAAAAGAAAAAATAATTATTTAGTTAATTTATTAACATCTGCAAGTTAATCACAGCCTTAAATAAAAAAAACATATTTTAGCAATACACAAAATACAGGATTTATGCCAAGTACAGTACTTAGTTTACAAGCCATTAGCAATTATTAGAGCCAACTATGAGTCATTCAACAACTTGGATAAAAGATTCAATATCCTCAACAGAAAACAGAAATGCTTTGACATCTCTTAAAAACCCTGTCAATAAATCCTTACTAACACGCAATGAAACCATATTATTGAGGCATGGTAAAAAGTAAAAAAGTGTCTGTATAAAGTAAGTTTTGGTTTAGGAACTACCATTTGATTACTGTTTCTTAGAGAATACGTACTGCGGCTATTGTTTTGAGTATAATAATTTTTTGCCCAGGATTCCTCGAGATTACTCTTACAATATGTGTTTGGATTGTTATAATAGGTTTGAGCGTGGAGAGATAAGTACCACCCCGACAACTCAACGCCTAACCCAAGCGAGAACTCACTAACGCGTGGTATACATATAATAAAACTTTAGGTGGACAAATATTACTTAATAAATACAATTTTCTTAGAGCAATATACATTTCTCCATTAAGTTTATTAATATGTCCCTCCCTTGTAAAATCTGAATCGATTGTTAAACCTAGATATTTTATTTGGTTTACTTTATCCAAAGCCGAGCAATTGCAATTATTAAAGTTTCCACAGCTAAACCTATGATAAATTATAATTTCAACGAAATTGCATTCTTTCCGTAGCCCAAACACCATATATTTTGTTTTTTCACTCAATACTAGGAAATTTTTATCAAACCAATACCTTAACCTGATTAGATCTTCTTGCATATCACAATGAATTTGTTTTAAATGTGTACTCGAATATGTTAGAGCGGTATCATCAGCGAAGGCCGTGAGTCTGCCATTAAATTTAGCTTCACATAAATCATGTATACAAGAAACAGTATTGGGCCCAGCCACATATAAAATAAACTACTTTTATCTGTGGCTCAGCACAGATCCCTGAGGGACTCCGTGCCTTAGAACCCCTCTTTTACTGACCATTCCGCCAATTTAGAACGTTGTTCCCTATCTCTTAAGTAGCTACAGAACCACTCCAAAGGTAATCCCCTTATCCCCGCGTACCACAATTTATTTATAAGTATTTTGTGGTCTACAGTGTCGAAAGCCTTCGTTATATCTATATAAAGCCGCACATAGATTTCCATTATTTAAACTTTCAAAAATAGGTCTCAAAAATTTCAAAAGTGCATCCACCGTCGATAAACCCTCCCTGAATCCAAATTGGTTCTTACTGAAATAGCTATGACAGTTAAAGAATGACACAAGCCGGCTTTTTACAACCTTTTCCAATATCTTTGAAAAACAAGATATAAGCTAAATAGGACGATAGTTAGCAACCATTTCCCTTTCACCCCGTTTGTAAAGTGGTATAACAAGGGCTGATTTTAAACACTTAGGAAAAATACCCTTTCAATGCTAAAATTAATTAAAAAGATATTTAAAGATGCCAACAATATTTACAATAATACGCTTAATATCATATCCGCCAATATTATCTACACCCGGTGCTTTCCTGCATTTGAACTTACTAACTATATTTAAAACCTCTGTATTAGTCGTAGACAACATATAAATAGATTTAGCTATAAATTTAGGCTGAAAAAAGTTGTCAAAAATATTAGAGTTTTGAATATTTGGAATATCACTTTTAAGTTGATCTGGAATAGAAAGAAAGTAATCATTAAAAGCTTTCGCAATAGTCAATGGTTCTGTAAATTCTGCATCATTAAAGGAAATTTCGTCTATCTCAGATTTTGATTTAGGATCCTTTATCACATTATTAATCAAACCCCACTGAGACCTCACGTTACCTGCAAATTGTTCGAAAAGAGCAAGATAGAATCCCTCTTTAGCCTCCCTTAGATCTGATTTGAGTTTATTTCTAAACCTAACATAATATCTTTTAAACCTAACATCATTAGGTTTGGCAATCATAAATTTAAACAATTTCTTTCTCAACCTACACCTAACGCAAAGTCTCTGAGTAATCCAAGGTTTCAACTCCTTTACTTCTTTCCTCCCTGTACTTAGTTCTTTACAGTTTTCCAGGGTTGAGCACAAAATGTCGAGAAATACCAGAATGCCTGAGAAGGACAGTTATGTGAATAAACCGACGACCAATTATTATAAATTAACTCATTATGAAGTTTTTCGAAATTAGTTTTATAAAAAGGAAAAGAAACATTTCAGTGTTCCGACCATAATTGAACACGACTAAAACAAGTGAATGATCTGTTATGTCCACGTTGCAAACCCAGGCCTTATAAATTAACGAACGAGTAAGATTATCACAAAACCTAATAAAAACATGGTCTATGCACGTCCTAGTATTTTGAGTAACTCTCGTTGGCTCGTAAATAAGAGAAGTAAATCCAAAACTAGCCATTAATCCAACATAATTATGAGCTACCATATTATCCGCCAGAATATCACAATTAACATCGCCAATAAAAACAATGTTTTGAAAAGAAAGGGATTTGAAAATATTTTCCAAGTTATCTAAAAATTCATTAAATGGTCGGAAATGAAACCTGTAAACAGCAAGAGTAAAGTAAATCGTAGACCTGCAGCAAGAATAGTTATCAACAGACAATCAGCTGAACAAACCTCAGATAAGACTGCCACATCACTGCAAATAAGTCCGTCCCTAGCGTAAACAACTACCCCGTCTGCCCTATAGTTATCATTGCAATGATAAAACATTTTGTAACCGTCAATAGAATAGTAATTAATCTCATCGCTACTCACCCAAATTTCAGTCAATACAATTAAGTCAGGCTGCTTTTGCAAATTAGTAATCTATATATTTTTAAAAAAATCCTGATTTTAGTTCACTCACTTCCTGAAGTTAATACTTGACCGATTTTGATGATTCTTTTTTTATTTAAAAGATAATTTCCAGTTCTAAGTCACTATGAAGCTAAATATTTGATTTACACTTTTATTTTAGTTTTATTCCGAGTTTTAAAAATGCATCAGTAGCCTATGCTACAACTAGGCTAAATAGGAAATACTGTAATTTGATTTTAAACAGCTGATAAACTAATTGAGTTTCAAATAAATAAGTTGTTTATTTTAAACTTACTCAAATTGTCAACAGATGATTTGATTTAGGTTATGTTATTGTTGGTGTGTTTTAGGTCTGATTTGTAATGTTTATTGTTGATTCAGTAATCAGCTGTAGTCTCTAATATTTTCATTGACAGTTTATTTCAAATTTTAAATCAATTTGTAGGTTCGGTTTTTATTAAAGTGTAGACCTGAGCCTTGCTGCCTATACAACGGGTTCCAACGGCACACAACGGGTTCCAACAAGGAGTTGTGGGTGGGGGGTTGGCGTGCGGAGCACGCAGGGGTCTCTTCTAGTTTCATTTAAAAACAAATCAAAATTACTTCTCATACATCTAATATTCTGATTAATTATAATTGAACTTTCCAATGTACTAATTGAGTTTCAATTATCAGTCTGGTTTGCTAAATTACCGTAACTATTTCATTCGAAAACAAATCAAAATGACTACTCATACCTTTTATATTGATTAATTATAATTAAACTTTCAATATTTTAAAGCAATGCACTAATTGCATTTTTAATTATCACCTGGTTTTCCAAATTAACTATTTCACTTAAAAACAAATCAAAATCACTTCTCATATTTATAATATTATGAAAAATTATATTTAAACTTTCATTATTTTGAAGCAATGGAATTGAATCTTTAATTAAAACCATAGTGAAAATTACTATAAAAATATAAAAAAACAAACAATGCTGTAAATAAAAACATCAAATAATACCAAAAACGCTTCACCAAAGATAAGACCCAATTACCTCTTATCACATAAAGGTTAGGCCTAAACTGATGATCCAACACATGTACTTACATTTATTACCAAAGCAACTAATTGAATAAAACAACATATAAAACAGCTGTATGCTCTAATATTTCCATTAAATGATGATTTCAAATTTTGATGCAATTATTTGTATTTCTAACTTTTAGGTTGGGTTTTTATTGGAGTGTATATCTGAGCCGTTCTTTTAACCTGTATAAACTGCTGTTATAAAATATACAAAATAATTTTATTTGAACATTTAACATTATTTACCATCTTAGCTTTTAGGTTATTATTAATCCCACACCTTTATTATAAAGAAGACATAATATGATTATGTCTATAGAAGGTACCAATGGGGTTAGCATGTGGAGCAAGCAGAAGTTTCCCTTATTTTCAAATATAAAGTTAGGTCATGTAATACACCATTGAAAACTTATTAAAAGAGAATCAGAATGGCGCAAACTAGAGCTTAATATCTTCGTTCAAAAATATTCGAAGTTCTACAAAATGGTATTTTTATTATTGCTACCAGTTTTAGGTACTGGTTTAGTAAAAACTAAAACTGATAAAGATTTATTTAAGCTCTACTACGTCACAGGGGGGACAGGATTCTCTGCACATCCTGTCTATTGAGAAAGACTAGGCACAAAGTCTAGACTTTAAGAAAATTCTTTCGACATGTACTCGAGCAAAGGCTAGGCGAATATTATTTAGTGTTTAGCACATGCTTATGCTTAACCTTATAATTATTTCATACGCCTTGCTACATGTTTTATTTCTATTCAATGTATGAATCATGGGCGCCCATATGATATTTTCTATGAGAGGGCTGGGCCGGGGTATGGGACTTAACACGTTCACTGCTAAGGACGCACATGTGAGCTCGACGCTGAACACTATGAGAAGCGGCCGACGCACAGTGCATTGCACGCCAACGGGTATTGGGAGTATTTTTCAATAAACCATGCATTACGTGCTTCGAACGTTAACCCCCGTATTGAGAGTATTTTCAATACACAATGCATTGCGTGCTTCGAACGTTAACCCCCGTATTGAGAGTATTTTCAATACTCATTGCATTGCGTGCTTCGCACGCCAACCCCATATTGGGAGTATTTATTTTCAATACACAGTGCATTGCGTGCTTCGCACGCCAACCCCCCGTATTGGGAGTATTTTTGATACACAGTGCATTGCAGCTCATGCTTGAACTCTTGTAAAAAATAAAATAAGTATATGTAAAATCAAACGGCACATAACATTTAAAACATATTTTAGTGCTAATCTCTTTAAAGAAAATGCCTTACTATAATATTAATAATATACATATTTTCCTTTCCCTGGGAGCTAGGGGGAGGCCGTGGCCCCCATCTGCCCATAGGTATGGGTGCCCATTGTATGTATTACTGAAAATGTTCACACTATTATTTAGTGTGGAATTAATAAGTTGACTCGTGTTATTGATTTTTATTACAATCTTATTTCAAAACATGTTTTACTTGCTATTTTAACTCCCGTCTGTGTTAATGAACTAACTAAGGTAATCCAATTGGGTGTCTCTATTTTACAGGTGGGGTGATTAGTGGTGGGTGGGAGGGGGATGAGTGCGCCTTGAGAGGGAGGCATTGTAAAATCTCGCCTGGGCGCCTACAAACAATGCAATGACCATGTAATTTAAGTACTCTATGTACATATTTACCTTATTTTAGGAAACTCCATGAGTAGACCAATTCCATAAACAGTTGGTTGAACTCCATAAAAACTTAATTTTTGAAATTCGATTAGTTTTTTCGATTTATTATATATACAGGATGATGTAAAAGTTCCGCAACCCCTTTGTAATTTTAAACCAGTTACAGGTATCAACTCCAAACTTTCAGGAACTTATATTGGGCAAATTCTGCACCTTTTAGGGGTATGAATGAATTTTACTCTTATTCAGTTTAGGAGGGGTTGCAAATCAAAAATTATAAATAGTAACCCTTATTGTACTAAGGGGAGCTTGGGAGGGGGGATATCTCATTTTAAAGCCCTAGTTGAGACGAGAAAATAGGTGTAAACCCCTCTCAGATACCCAAATCCAAGATGGCAAAGACAAGAAGTTCAGATTTTTCCATTTTCTTACGTATTGTATTGTACATACAATTATTAAGATATATCTTGCATATGTACACTGTCTGCATTTTTATTATTTATTATGTTATTATGCACTGTTTGTTGAAGAGAGGGAATACAACTATACAATTACCAACAATTCAGTTGGCAATCATGTCTCGTACATCATCAAATTGGACGAGAACATCAAATACGTACTTTCAATTAATTTCTACAGAGAGACAATACTTTTCCATCTAGAGACAAAACAAGTGTTTTTCAAGTTTGTTTTTACAATTTGAACAATATTCATAGTTGAATTGAGTGTTGCCTTTACTTCAATTAACATACACACTTATATACTCTGGTGGTTTTTGCACGCTGTTCCATCAGTGCATTGTAGTGTATCATTATTATATATATTACAGATATTCATATATCATGGTATCTATTAATTTTTTTAAAGTAGGCTACGCACTGTAAGAAAACTTTTGACTGACCGAAATATAGAAAGTGTAAAAAATCTTCGCAAACAAAACTGTTTGGGTTCGCCTAGTTAAATGAATATACAGTACGGCTACTCTAAGGGAAGTAGGGGTACTCCCCATTCCTTTGTTGATTTGGTAGAAATCTGCCACAGTAGGTTGTGGAAATTTTTACATTTCAGGACATTCTATCACTTTATAGAATATTCTATAACATTCAACAACAGGATAACTGAGCATTCGAGAATTTTTTCATAACAGAAGATTGTGAACTTCCGTTTCCTGCTTCTAGAACGTTCCGGAACAGGAAGCCCTTCAATGGTTTAGGACCGTTCGGAACAATCTGGAACATTCCGGAACTTTCTGGAACCTTTTACAACATTCTAGGACATTCTAGAATATTCTATAACATTCAACATTTTCCAGAAGATTGTGAACTTCCATTTCCGGTTTCTAGAACGTTCTAGAACGGCCTTGAACGTTCTGGAACAGGAAGTTCGATGGTCTAGAACCGTCAGGAACATTATCAAACATGCTGGAAGATTATAGAACATCCCGGAACATTCTACAACATTGTCGAACTTTCTGGGACTTTGTAGAATATTTAGGACGTGCCGGTCACTTCGGAAGTCGATAAAAACGTAAAATACCATAATGGTACCGGTTTCATACCACATTCGGGATTTTACCGTGGGGGCTTCTGATCCAAGGCCGACAGAACAGACTGGTAAGTGAGTTTTTCCACTGCGAGCGAAGCGAACGAAGCAGCACGT
>JAGFPH010012965.1:0-10995 GCA_018207615.1 Philaenus spumarius | reverse complement strand
GGTAAGTGAGTTTTTCCACTGCGAGCGAAGCGAACGAAGCAGCACGTAAGCCGATGCTGGAGGCGGAGGTGCAAACAAATTCTTCTACCATATTCAGCGCCTTCGTGAGTATACCAATTTCCCAAATAGTTGGTTGAAAGCCTAAATTTAATTTCGGAAATTTGTCAACTAATGGCAGCTGTTCAGTTGCCTGATCGAATTATTTACCTTTTTTGAGTGACAAAGTATCCTTATATATAATACAAGAAGCAGTTTTTTGTGAACACAACTCCTCCGTTATTTCTAGACCAAATTTAATGTTTGAGTTGTCAAAAAATTCGTCTTATTTCGAAGTTTTGCAATAAGGTTTTAGATGTCAAAAATTCGTATCCTTAATTAATAGCGCGAGCTAATCTCAAAGGTCGGGTTTTCCCCACAAGATTAACATTGGACGAATTTAAAAACCATTTCTATACAAAACAGCTGTTTATAATAAGAAACAAACTAATCCAGCTGCTTTCGTGGATGTAAATAATTATGTTTATAGTACTAATAATACTAATGTTTATAATAATAATTTAAAAACCATTACCATACAAAACAGCTGTTTATAATAAGAAACTAATCCAGCTGCTTTCGTGGAAGTAAATAATGATTTTTAAATAACAGATAATACAGTTGATTCGGATGTCCAGCTTTTAGTACAAAATAATATTTTAAGTTAGTCCTATACTGAACCAACACATGTTTCAACACACACAAACCAATAAAAACTTGCGTTAAGGAATTTAAAAATAAGAAAATACTATGTTACATCCTAATTAAAAATAAATAAGACATATGTAGGTCTATTTATTGATAATATACGGTAATTGATAGTGAGTAACTTTTTGGTTAGGTTTTAGATTAAGTGTACACCTGAGCCTTGCTGGTTCGTTTAACTTTTATTTTAACTGTTGTAAAATATACGAAATAATTTGATTTGAACATTTAACATTATTTACCATCTTAGTTTTGAGGTTATTATTAATCCTACACCTTTATTATAAATAAAACATAACGTATGTTTTCAGAAGGTTCCATCGGGGGTTGGCTTGCGGAACACGCAAGGATCTCCTCTAGTTTACTAATAATAACATGGCAACATTTACCAAATATTAAAATGTAATTATCTAATGAGGTTTGATTTTTGACGTGCGTACAGATCAATGAAAAATGCCTGCAGGCTGCACAGTTTCATGTGTACAGCATTACCGTTAAAATTTATGCTATTTATTCAAAGCAATGGAGTATAGTAGATAATTTGATTGCAATAGCCTCTGGTATTTTGTATTGTCACGATGTTTAATACATTTCAGTGATTGACGAATTTCCCCACGGGGAAGATGAAAATGGCAATGAATGAATGGAAAGAGAGTTTCCATACAAGTACCGTCCTGTAAACGGATTCGAACAGCATAGGAAAGTGCATTTGTTTTCATATTGTGTGGTGTTTGTTTCAGAAGTTAAATATTAAACTAATAAATGGAATAGATTTTAGAATTTGTTTGTACTATCGGCATGTTTGGACTTCAAATTAGCGCATTTGTCATGAGCCCACTTTACCTGGTTCCTACAAAAAAATGTAGTCCGTTTAACTATTATTTAAAGAATTTGAATGTCAGTTATTAGCTAATTTTTATAGAAAAGATGAGCTATTGCAGTGCCCTAACGTTGGTAGTGGTCAATGAGCACCGATCATGATTCCCAGAACACGTTTAATGATGCCATTAAAAATGTTTGTATAACTTCGCACTCTAACTGCCGAATTTACGACCGTTTTTGTACAAACTTGGAACACACGCTGGTTTTATAAGTATCTAGGGCGAGTTTGTTAGCAAAAAAAAAACCAATAACTGGAATCGCATATTTTGACCTGAAGTAATACGGAGATTTTTCGTAGGAGAATGTAACTTGTTCGGGGTGTTATCTAAAAACATTATTAAAAGATATGTTCGTCATACTACTTAAAAAACAACAGCTGTTTTCAATACTTGCATCGAGCTCCTAAAGTAGCTCTTATTTTCGTCCGAGTACCAAAAAACGTCAGCTAGAGTCGAGGACATCAGCTGTTACTATTCGTTTCTATAACTATTAATTGAACGAACTATTTAACGAACTATTTAACGATAGTAAACAATCGATAAATACAACTGATACATTCGATTGTAAATAACCGATAAAACAGCTGTAAAATTTTTACACTTTTTATTTTATTTTTGTTGGGAAAATACAAGTGCCATGGAAAGTAAAGATGAATTGCGCAATAAACACTACTATCAAATAGGATATTGGTTATCGCAAACGCCAATTAAATGAGTTAGTCTTGAAAAGCATAAAAATTACGTTATAAGTTATTTTTATTTTTGTTGTACACTTAAATAAAAACGTTTTAATGGGTTTAATCTTATCTTATCAAACGAGAGATTCTTGTATATTTATAAATTTATTTCGGGGATCTCGCCAACGGTTCTAACGATTTGGATGAAAGTTTGCATCAAGGGGTTTTTTGACGTCAGGAATCGAATGCGCTAGGTATTTTGTCTGCGAAAATGTTCTAAGTATCTCTTTCGCATATGTAAACTCTGAACTTCATTTATATAAAACCTTTGAAGTCACTAAGTAGGCGAATGGATACATTACAGATACAATCCAGATGTTTTTCAAACAGATGTTAATCTGTTAATTTTAGCTAAAAATGTGTATATACTATTTAACAAACATAAATCATTAACAATGTATCAGGTGGTATAATTTTCAACTTATTTCTTTAGTCAAACACCAAAAGTAACCAAAACATTATTTTTGTGCTGTTAATAACCGTTCTGAAAACCTTTTCACCAGTTTCTGCATTCTTTTTATTTCTATAAAGGTAGTATAAATTATCTAATTAATATTATTATTATTTGTTATTTCTAAAAATACTGAGCGATGCTCTGTCACCCAGGTACTGTTTAGTGATGAAGTTGGTTAATCCTGGATAATCTAGTTGTGTTGAGTTCTACTTTATGTTAAAGTGGTTTGTATAGTTAATAAAATTAATAAAAAAAGTAGTAAACAAATCAGTGTTTATATATATTTTATAATGTGTTGTATTTTGTATAATCTATACATATAAAACGCAAAGCCCTCACTCACTCACTCATCATCACTAATTCTCCCACTTCACATAAAACTAGAGAGATGAAATTTGGCGTGTGTATACTTTGTGATGGAAATAGGAAAATTAAAGAAATTTCATTTTGATATTCAAATTTTTAGGGGTAGTTTTGACTGATCACAATTTTTCAATAACCGTACCACATAGGAACTTGAAATTTGGTACACATATTGTCCATAGGCACTAGAGGCACACTAAGAACGGATTTTAAAATATTTTGCCTGTCAGGGTTGAAACAACCCCTAAAACAATAAATATTGTTTGTTAAATATCTCAAAAATCTTACCTCCTAGGAATTAAAAATTTGGTACATGTATTTTCCACAGGGGCAAGAGGCGAACTAGGAAATGATTTTAAAATATTTATCCTGCAAGGGTTGAAACAACCCCTAAAACAATAAATATTCTTTGCTATATATCTCAAAAACCATATCACCTAAGAACTTGAAATTTGGTACACATACTACTCATACTACTAAAGGCACACTAAGAACGGATTTTAAAATATTTGGAATGTAAGGGTTGAAACAACCCCTAAAACAATAAATATTGTTTGTTATATATTTCCAAAAAATTACCACCTAGGAACTTGAAATTTGGTACACATATTGCTCATAGGCACTAGAGGCGCAAGTAGAGATAATGATACCTGGGCACAACTTCTGATTGGTCCAAAACAAAGTAGAGGGGGTAAAAGTATGTGGAGCCAAGCCCCTGATTGGTTGAGAAGATTGCCCCACTTGCCCCATCTCCTCACTTAAGCCCCACCCACTTTGCCCCACCTAAGCCCACTCCACCTATCCCCACTTGCCCTTCTCCCACCTTTACTCACCTAATCCCCACTTGCCCCTTATCCCACCTTTACTCACCTAATCCCCACTTGGCCCCCCTCTCCAAAACCCCGCTAAGCCCCCCTCTCCCCAGTTCAAGTAAACTGCTTAACCAAACCCCCACGAAGCCCCCCTCTCCCTAGTTCAATTAAATAGCTTAACCAAACCCCACGAAGCCCCCCTCTCCTTAACTTAACCAAGCCTCCAATATGTTAACCAAGCCCCTCGCTGGATATTACCATCACGCACAAAGCGGCCATCCCTCATTTTATTCTGAGAGATGGAGAAGTATACATTGTATTGTTGTAAGTTGCAATGTTTTGAGCAACCGAAATGTCAAGTTGATGGGAAGGCATGTAACATCTGCAGCTGTTATAGTTTTTGTCGCTGTAGATGTGTAACGGAACAGAAGAAATCAATGAAACTGGTCCTATACAAAACGAACTTTGAGGGATTTACCTGCTGTGACAAGATATGTACGCGGTTTACCGAAGACCAGCTGTTCAATTGCTCATACTGTTCACGAACAGGATTTATAGCAAAATTATGTACTTGTGTTTTGATTAATTGTAAATTCAGGAATTACTGGTGGGAATAAATAAATGTATTAATATGTACAAATAAATGAAATTTAATCTATATATTGTACTTGTTATTTTGAAATCACCTAACTCTAAAAATATATCCATAATTTCAACATCACCTTAAAACATGGTCCAAGAACCAGGATCAATGCACACATATTACACCAGCAAAATAAATGAAACCCCAAAGTCCTGAACCACCCTGTATCTACAGTTTTAATGATACCTTAAAACCATGGTCTAAGAACGCTGATCGATGGAAACTCACAAATAAAATTAAAATGTTATTTTAATTTCATTTCTGTATATTGGAACACCCTGTATTACTTTTAGAAAGTGTCTTTCCACGTTGTTGAAATGAAGCCAGGCACTTCCAAAACAAGTACGTTGCACTTTTGGGAAAGTGCATACTTGCAATGTGAAAGCTGACCCACAATCAGCTTTTTAAAATTACGTATATAAGACCCTCCAAACAAATTGAACATCAGTGTCGCGTTTAAACAGTGCGAAGTGAAACACAACCGCTGCTGGTAAGTTAAAATATTTTATCATTTTCAAAATATATTTTGATACAATATCAACTTCTACCCTTTGAATAGGAAGTTTTATTTTCCAAAAATATTTTACATTTCTAAATTATTATTATTTTGCAACATTTCTGAAACAACTCTATAAAACTTGGTGTTAGGCTCTTTTTGTAATTATTCTTAATCTAAGGGACAATTGTACATTCTTTGAAGTTACATTTCGTGTTAGGATTTGTTCATTGGTTAGTGCTGTATACTGTATTTCAAATTAAATTTCTAGTTTTTTTGCGTTAGGAATTGTCCATTTTGTTGTTAGTGTTGTATTGTCCAAACTACGTTATTAGTTGTGTCCGATGTCGTATTCCAAACTATGTGTTGGTTGAATAGTCCTAATTATAGAGTTGAAATGTAGTCAAATCCATAGATTAAAGCTCTATTCAATGGTAAAAATTGATATTGTATCAGAATAATCTGTTAATACCCCCAAAAGCTAAGAAGGTAAAAATGTTAAACGTTCAAATCAAATTATTTCGTATATTTTATGACAGCAGTTATAAGAACCAGTAAGGCTCAAGTCTACACTTTAATAAAAACCTAACCTAAAAGTTAGAAATACAAATAATTGCTTCAAAGTTTGAAATCAACTTTTAATTAGAAAATTAATAGGTGTTTTATCAGCTAATTTATTCAATTGGTTGCTGCGGTAATAAATGTATTTAGATTGAAAAACAATATGTGTTGGTTATAGGCTTAACCTAAGTTTCCCCGAACAAATGTACAAATATTGAAATAAAAATGTTTTTTTATCAAAATGAATATTGAATAAATGTTACTCAGGGATAGTGTAGCTTTTTATTAGTAAAACTGTTTTTCAATCGGTTCAGTAGTTTCCAGAGATTACCCCTACATACAAACAAAATCAAAACTCTCTGTGTAAAAGGGGAAACCCCAAGGCACAGGCCACACTTTAATAAAAACTAACCTAAAATGTAGAAATACAGAGTTTAAAATAGCTGTTAATGGGTATATAATGTAATGACCCTTACATTTTTGTTAAAAAATATTAAGTATATTTTGTAGTTTTAAAAAAGTAGTTAAAATGGGTGTCTTTGAATGATTAAGTTTCATTTTTCAATTAACGGTTGTTTAGTGTTACATAATGTTGTTTATTCATTTAAATTACAGACTTCAACTTTATGAGTGAATTACCACAAAGAAACGACTATTTATTAACTGTTGTTTACTTTTTTTAAAGTAGTATTTATTATTTTTGTACGTTATTATTTTGCAGGTTTGTGTAAATTTTGTTTATGTGATGATTTTGTTTTTAAACACCTAACATAATTGTTACTGATTCTGTAAAAAATGTATACTAATTCAATCCTACTACAGGTTTGAAAATATTACAATATAACATCAACTCTGTACAGGAATAATTTAATATTTTCTGGGCGTTGTTAAAAATATAAATCGCATATATTATTTCTCAATGCTATTTTTTTAACATCCATAACTTTTAGGCCATAACTTCCTTAATACATCATCAAATTACATGAATAAGGCATCATTTTAAAGCTTTCTTTAACCGTTACACCGGAAAAATAGACAATCAGCTCAAAATTCATGTTTTAATAACAAAAATTTATTATAAAACTTGTATATTATACTTTGTATGTTCCTAATGAAAATTGCCATCTATTAACCATCTGTTTAACTAGCATGGCAGCTGTTAGTTAGATTGTTTACACTGTAAGATTATATAGGGAAACTGTTATTTATAAACAAATGTAAATAAATAAACTTAATTAACAGGATTAAATGAACGTGTTAAATCAGGTAAATGTAGGCCTACTCTGAACTTGCGAAATATTCGCACGGGTCAGCTAGTTAATAAAAATTGCATTAAAATATTGTTTGTAAAAATTTACACGATTTGATCAAATTTATTTATACCGCTAGTTTTGTATAATAAAACCCCCCACTTTCCAAAGAAAAATACTGTTTTGATTAATTGATAAGCGTCTTGCTATTTTAATAGAATATTTGTTAATTAAAAAATATGCAGGCCATAGTTGAATGACAGTATCAAACCATTATGAAAAAATGTTAAAGCATAAGCCAGTTTTAATATTTTATAAACAACAATAATGTACTCATTTTAAGCTTTATCTTACAAGTACCAGGAGACCGAACTAAAGCTCGATTATAAGCAGGGCTAAGAGTTCAATAATAAATAATGGATTATTGAGTTTTGAGGTTAGGCCTATAACATTAAACAACTAAATCAAGGGTATATACAACATTAAGTCTACCTGTAATAAAAATACACTTTAAAGGATTAACCTCTCAACGCTATGCCTCAGAAATAAGTCAGGCCTAAATTAAAGTTTAATATTTCAATATCGATTTAGGCCCTGGGGTCTAGTCCGCTCACGTCAATAACTATTATTGCAAATTTCCGTGAACATCGTTTAGGTTAGGCCTATAACACTAAACAACTAAATAAAGGGTATGTTTACTTAGCAGAAGTATTCGTTGCCATGGTAGCTATAAATAGATACAACATTAGGCTTACCTCTAATAAAATACAGGTTCAAAGAAAACAGATGATTATTGTTTATACAAATAACAAAAAATTCTGTTAAAGTTTTACTCTTGTATAAATCTGTAAGACCACAGGGTTTTATTTAATTTTTATTTATTTAGATACATTTGAACAAATAATAAGTATTTTGTTTTAGAATTATGTAACGTTAATTTAGATTCATTTTAAAAGTTGACTATTCAATATTGTAAAATCTTTGCGGACATTTATCACCTACTAGGGAGACCCCCTGTGTGCTTCGCACGCCAACCCAAATGGAACCTTCTAAAAACATACGTTATGTTTCATTTTATAATAACCTTCAAAAGCTAAGACAGTAAATAATGTTAAATGTTCAAATCAAATTATTTCGTATATTTTATAACATCAGTTAAAAGAACCAGCAATGCTCAGGTCTACACTTTAATAAAAACCTAACTTAAAAGTTAGAAATATGAATAATTGCTTCAAAGTTTGAAATCAACTTTTAATTAGAAAATTAATAAGTGTTTTATCAGCTATTTTATTCAATTGGTTGCTATGGTAATAAATGTAAATACATGTGTTGGTTATAGACATAACCTAAGATTTTTCCGACTAAATTTACAAATATTAAAATAAAAAGGTTTTTACTAAAATTAATTATAGCCTATATTACTCAGGGATAGTAAAACTATTTATCAATCGGTTCAGAAGTTTCAGAGATTACCCCCTACATACAAACAAAACAAAAAGAAACTCTTACCTGTTTACCACACGTTTCACAACACAAACACAAGAGACCACATAACAACCTTCGAAACCGAACAAGATCTGTGAAATGTCAACGAATTTAGCTGCGGTCACAAAAACTGGTCTGTAGCTAAAACGCTATAAACTGAATTAGGTTTTCGAAATGTCAACAAGTCTGGGCGGCCAAAACTGCAATGTGGTCATGTAATCTTAGCCGCTCGCTCTTGTCACCAAACTGGAATGTCAAAACTGGTTTGACCCCGACAGTGTCTACGCTAATGCGCCAAGCCTTAGGAATGCAGTTTACAGCTTTACCGAACGTCCTGCATGATTTCTTAACTGAATACTTTCCATTTTTAAACTACGTCTTGGTTTAATTTGTTTAGTAATTATTTATCGTTTTAGGTTTACGGTATAGACTAGGTTTATTAGCGAATTTCCATAGGAAAAATGAGCTATTGCAGTGACTATTATGGTGAGACCTGAGGTTGGGAGTAGTAAATGAGCACTGATCACGGTCCCCAGAACACGTTTTGGGTATCATTAAAATGTTACATATATGTGTTCGCACACTAGCGGCCTCATTTTAAGTCCGATTTGGTTATAATTTGGTACACACGTTGGTTGTCTAAGTCACTTGGACGAGTTCGTTTTTCCAACAAACGCAAGTACGTTTTTGACCGGAAGTAACTATTCTGAGATTCTTACTACGAAAATGAAAGTTTTTCCTAAAAATATAAATGTAGGATATTTTTTGCACATTTTGTTTTTTTACGCGACCTTATAGTTCGCTTGGTTCCCCAAAACGACCAAAACTTAAAATATCATACAAGTACACGGTTCGAAGCCAAGTGGTGCAACTTGCGAAACTACTAGGCGCAAACAAATTCTACTATCATATTGTGTACACACAGGCAGCTGTTTAGCGCCTTCGTGAGTAGATTATTTCCCAAAATTGCTGGTGCCCCAAAACATATTAGTTCAAGTAAATAAGTTATTTTTTATAACCACTGTACTAGGCTTAGGTCAGGTAAATAAGGAAAACTTTTTAGAGCTGTCGTACCTGGCTCCGGTCATGTAAAAAGAAACAGATGGTTATATTTGACATACCAATTTTTTATCTTATCTCCACAATTATTTAAGGCTCCGTCGCATCTTTGCAATTATTTAAGATACCATTACAACATTAATACATTGATTAAAAATACTTCTTAATAACTCAAAAATAAAGTTAACTATATGAAGCTAAAATGTTTTCACTTCTGACGACAGCCCACGACTGCCTGTATTATTTTGCTAATGTTGACGTACACTAATTGTGTACAGTATATATGACTTTTAGAATTAAACATTATTGAACAGCTGTTTATTTACTTTTTTAAATAGCCTATTTTGTGACTACTTTAAACTGATATTTTTGTAAGTTTAGTTTTAACCTTTTGCGCTTCATAAGCGAACTCAGTCCGACATCGCTAATTTTCCGTTGCGCTCCACTGTCGGACTCATTCCGACACACGTTTTAATTTGATTTCTATGTTCTAAACAAGTGTAGAATCTGTGGTTTTCGGTCTAATGAGACTTCAATGTTGTTAAAACAGTTTAGAAACCAGTGACAGATTATATTGGCTGTGGAATATATTTTATATCTCTCTGAAGTTGAGCAGCTGTTGCCAGTCATGATCAAGAAATACAAATAGCATCGTCTTTTATCCTGCGCCTTGTAACCTTTGTTTACGCTTTTTCAAGTAGAATTTATTTTTACTGTACGTTATTATTTTGCAGTTTTGTGTAAATTTTGTTAATGTAAATAATGTAAAGATCCTGTTTTTGTTTTATTTTGTGTTGAGAAATGGCAACTGTTTAAACTATACGTTAACGTGGTTATGTACCATTATTTCGCAAAAATGTTATTGTTAAAATAAATTTTTGAATAAATATAAATACAATTGACATACTTAAACAGACATATTTACTGTAAAAACTATTTTTAAAGCTCTAATCATATTTATTACTACTTTTAAATTCATAAAAAAAACATATTTTTTTATTAATCTCTAAACTCTATTATTATAATTCTGCAAACAGTAATATTTTAATTGGAGCTGGTGGAGCAGCCAAGTGCCAAATAAATAGAGTGCAAAAGGTTAATTTGTGCGATTTGTGATCGCACAATGTGATTTGCGTGGAATTAAACACAATACACATATCTATGACAAATTACTATAGTTCTTATTTTATATTGCATTTTTAAGAATAAAGTTATAGAAAACTGGTATGAAAAACATTAATTTTTATTTAGGCAGGTCTTGTTGAATATCAAACAGTTCGAAACCTACTGTGTACTACTGTACACATAAATATTTCTCAAAATTCAAAAACTATTAAAATTATATTTAGTCATAATTAAGCAGGAAAATATCATCCTCGGAAAAAAAATCAAGTCTGAAAGGGGGTAAAACAAAATTAAAACTGTTTTACAGTTAGGAAGATCATTTTTACACAAAAAATAACACGGAAATAAAAATACACAAAACAATCGTAATATTTTTTTTATTTTTTTT
>JAGFPH010012964.1:0-13953 GCA_018207615.1 Philaenus spumarius | reverse complement strand
CTCGTCGAACACCTCAAAGAGGTCATCAGGCCCGAGCAGTTTGGTTTTCGCAGCGAGCACTCCACAACCCTACAACTCGTTAGAGTTATCAACGCTCTCGCTGATGGTTTTAACAAAAACCGTCACACCATAGCTGTATTCCTGGATATCAGCAAAGCCTTCGACAAGGTTTGGCACGATGGGCTCTTGTACAAGCTAGCCCATAGTCCAATCCCTCCATGCTATGTCCACCTAATTAAATCGTACCTCGACAACAGATGGTTCCAGGTTTCCGTCGAAGGTACACTATCAACTCCAAGGCCTATCAAAGCCGGAGTTCCCCAAGGCTCAGTCCTTGGCCCGTTACTGTACCTTCTGTACACTAACGATATCCCTGTTCATCACCCAGTAACCCTACGTCTTTTCGCTGACGATTTCATGTTCTACTACACAACCGCCAATGTGCACTTCGGCACAAAAATCATCCAACGTCAGCTGGATCTACTCGAACCCTGGCTTCGAAAGTGGAGAATTGCTGTTAACACAGACAAAACAGAAGCCATACGTTTCACCAATGCGACCACAACGCCTAAAACCACTCTTCGCCTTAACAAATCTCCCATAGCATGGACAAATAAAGTAAAATACCTAGGTGTCACCCTAGACCGAAGGCTAACTCTAAATCATCATGTGAGACTAGTCATTGGAAAAGCAATTGGAGCCCGCTCCAAACTTTATCCCGTGATTAGCCACAAAAGCTCTCTCCCCCTCTCCATCAGACTGGCAATGTACAAAATGTATCTTCGCCCCATTGTCACCTACGCCGCCCCAGCTTGGTATTCTCTACTTAGCACCAACGCAAGGAAGAAGCTGGCTTCCTTCCAAAACAATACATTTCGAATGTTAACCAACTCACCTTGGTTCGTTCGAAATACAATCATTACCCAAGGTCTGAAATCCGAGACTATCCATGACTTCATCATCAAGCTAACACAAAAGTTAGCTGATCGAGCAGAATGCTCGAAACACACGCACCTGTCCGAAATCGTGACAGATCCCGCTCCACCTCAAGAACGCAGGAACAGACCACTGCGCCTTGTGCACGACCCACCATAAATTGACTGAATTTTCTGAGTCATTCTAAACGCATAAAAATCCAAGCTCGTCCCCAAACATACACTTAATTCAGTCAAATACAACAATAAAGCCACTTAATATCACATACTACTGCAATCGTCCTAAACGGAAGCAGTCAATAATAACTCGAGAGCTCGCTCTCTCGCCAAAGGTAATTCCTGGTATTTACCGCTCGAGGCTTGAGCGCAGAGTTTAAAGAATTATAAATGCGTTGAGTCAGCCTCGTTCAGTTAGAAGCGTGGGAAGAACGTGACAACGTCGCACTAAGCCGATTGGAGCGTTCAAGGTCTCGGTGTACACAAGCCCGTCTCTCGACAGTATTCTTCCGTGGTCTTTACTGTAATCATATCATATTTCGTTTCATTTCAATAAACAAATCCTAACATATAATTTTTCAATTGAAAAAAGATAGCGGCTAGTAGAAAAAATTAGCATTCCAAATATTTTACTCATGTTGACCAAAGGAACACTATCCCGAAGTTTCGAACAACTCCCTGCATAAGGTAAATTAGTAAAAAAGTTTGTTCTTGAAAGTTTGAATTACTTGGTTTTAAAAGCAGGTCCTACTTGTTTTATACGTATTGACGCCACACTCCGCTTTCTAAATGACTGTCACACACTTAACTCAGGGACTGTGTTGTCTTCACCGCATCCTAATCTATATAGAAGCCAAATTAATTACAGCTGGCGTCCTGTCTTACCTCACTAGTACCCAATTAAGGCAGGGAGCTTGTATATTTTGTGTGCTTGGGTCTAAAGTACGTTTATTGGTCTGTCGGTTATAGGTAACTTTATAACAGGGCAGATTTAAGGTAGGTAACCTTAGAGGGCTAGCTTATGCTGAGTAGTGGATACGCTCGGCATAGAGTGGGTACGCTGGAAATTGGGAGTAACCTTAAGTTACGGCCACGCTAGGCGACCGGGTCGCCGCGACCTGGTCGCTGCGACAAAGAAAAAAAAGTGGAATGCATTGAATGATATAGATACGGCCACGCTAGGCGACCCGCGACCAGCGACAGCAAATAGAACGCGACCGAGAGCGTTTTCTGGTCGCGGCGACAAATACGCTCCCCATGTTATCTTATGGAGCCGGCCAGGCTTGGCGACAGGTCGCTCCCCCACCCTTCTCTACTCCACCTGCTTTATGTGCGCTTTGATGCTAGTTCAGTGTTTTCAGAACCCAGAGCCCTGTTCAGAACCATGCCTTTTGACAAATGAGGAGAAGAATAAAAAAGGTAAGTTATTATTATTATTTTATTACACAATCTTATTACACAACTTTTTACTTATTAAATTCGTAAACTAAAAAAGGAGAAATAGAATCAAGTGGGTGCATTCATTAAACGTTCAAAGGCCTATTTTAGGTGCTTTAGTGCTGTCACTGAAGATTAAGAAATTATGAAAAAACTTTTTTCAATCATTTTTTAGAATGTCTGTAAGGTCATTTGATAAATTGTTTTGACAGGTTTTTTTGTGGGCGCGCGCACAATAACTCACCAAATTTTCACAATAACTCACAGGCGCGTTGGAGGCAGTCAAACACGTAAATATTATTCGTATATTTTTATAGACCTAATCGTTCAACGGTCTAAAAATTGGTACAGGAATTTCATTTTTGTATAGTACGTTAGTATGTTTATACATATATTGTTTATATGTCGTATTAATTTTATTGAAATCTGGTAAATATTTTTAGAGAAAATGGGGTTTTATTTTTACTGAACACGCGTTTTCAATATCTGAAAGTGTACGGTACATGTCTTCCCGTAAAAACTGAATTTCTTTTAAAATATTCAAGTGATTTTAATAAAATGTATATGTACATATAAACAATATTTGTATAAAAAGAAGCTAAATAGAGTTCCTATACAAAGTTTTAAACCGTTTAATGATTAGGCCTATAAAACGTTACGAATAAAGTTTACGGTAGTGTGTTTGATAGGTGACGGGCTCGTATAAGCAAAGGTCGGTGTATGAGTTAATTAGTATCCATTATTTAATAGAATTTTATTTGATTTAAGCAATTAAAAAAATATTAAACAAATATTAAGTACTTAGTGCTAAGACTAAAAGCTTTGACTTAATAACGAAAGCTAGAGCTAAGACTAAAAGCCAAAAGCTTATGCTAGGTTTTTATTCAACATAAATAATATACTCTTTTATTTTGTTAAAGTATTTTTAATAAGACAATTGAAGCAGGAAAACATTCAAATTATTCAGAAGATATTCTTCAATCACTAGCAATCATATCCTCATTCAAAGAAGTCATCTTTTACAACTGTGTTACTGCGACTGTCGCTAAGTGTGGCACCTAAGCGCGACCAAGTCACGGATCTAAATTTTTCCGCGACCGGGTCGCCTAGCGTGGCCATAGCCTTAGAGAGAGAGTGGCGTTTATTTTATTTAATATAAAAGTTTGATAGTATACAAGAAAATTGTCCATACCGACCAAGCTCGTAGCCAGGAAAAATTTTCGGGGGGGGGGGGGGTCAGGTCAGGACCGGGGATTTGAATTTAAACCCTTTTAACACGTTCACTACTAAGGACGCTCATGTGAGCTTGACACTGAACACTATGAGAAGCGGCCGACGCACAGTGCATTGCACGCCAACCCCTGTATAGGAAGAATTTTCAATAGAAAGAGTATTGCGTGCTTCGCAAGCCAACCCCCATATTGGAAGTATTTTAATACACATAGCATTGAGTGCTTCGCACGTCAACCCCCGTATTGGGCGTATTTTCAATACACAATGCATTGCTTGGTTTGTTAGATTGTTCATAGTTTTCTTATTCAATAGATCATATCAAGCTCACAAAAGAGTAAGGCTGTAACCTACTGCATCCTTGTGTAGGCTGTACGTTGTAGTTTAATCAAGTAAATCTAAATGTCAGTAGGCATGCAATGCACAATGATGTAAAATATGTTGTTGGATCCTTTGTTGTGTTGTCTATTTTATAATTTAATTTGCACTTTTTAAACCTAGTATTAATTTTTACTTCTGAAAACCTTGGGTTTTAGTGCAAGTTAGGCCAGTTAGATATCTTCGAGCGTACGCAGCGTAAGCTAGCCACGCTCTCTAAGGTTGCTATAATTATTCTTTAACTTGGGTTTTAGTGCAAGTTAGGCCAGTTAGATATCTTCGAGCGGACGCATCGTAAGCTAGTCACGCTCTCTAAGGTTGCTATAGTTATTCTTTAACTTGGGTTTTAATGCAAGTTAGGCCAGTTAGTATCTTCGAGCGTATGCAGCGTAAGCTAGCCACGCTCTCTAAGGTTGCTATAGTTATTCTTTAACTTGGGTTTTAGTGCAAGTTAGGCCAGTTAGTATCTTCGAGCGTACGCAGCGTAAGCTAGCCACGCTCTCTAAGGTTGCTATAATTATTCTTTAACTTGCATTTTAGTGCAAGTTAGGCCAGTTATAGTTCATTTCAACTCAGCGTGAGGCAGAACCAAATGACCGTAATAAAACCCTTACCCTTAGGCCTATTGTGCGACATCGGGGATGGGCACTTGTCGTCTGCCTTTGTATTATAGTTATTGCTGTTTGTCCCAGTGTCATTATGCAAACTTTTTTAATTGAAAGAAAAACTTAAAAGAAAATATATCACTCGCTGTGTTTTGATCGCGTGATTATTTTTATACCAAACATGAAGGAAATCGGTTGATTTTGGGGAAGGCAAAGTAAATAGTTAAATCCTATGTGTTTTCAAATATGTTTTATCATCATGAATACGGAAATAAATTTACATTGAATAATGATGTTCAGTTTTATAAAAACCTCTTACTTACTACTGTACACAATAATCATCACATTATAGTGGCCTGCCAGTTTTTTTGTTAATTAAATGCATTATTAAAATATAGACAAAAGTAAAACTATTAAATAACTGTTCTATATACATCGAGCATAAAATACAATTAAAATTAAATACATCTTAATATTATAGACAAACGGAGCATGGGCTACACGAAAATATAAAATGTATTTCCGTATTCATGATGATAAAAAATATTTGAAAACACATAGTATTTAATTATTTACTTTGCCTTCCCCAAAATCAATCGATTTCCTTCATATTTGCTATAAAAATAATCATGCGATCAAAACACAGCGAGTGATATATTTTGTTTTAAGTTTTTCTTTCAATTAAAAAAGTTTGCATAATGACACTGGGACAAACAGCAATAACTCTAATACAAAGGCAGACGACAAGTGCCCATCCCCGATGTCGCACAATAGGCCTAAGGGTAAGGGTTTTATTACGGTCATTTGGTTTTGCCTCACGCTGAGGTGAAATGAACTATAGTATCTTCGAGCGTACGCAGCGTAAGCTAGGCACGCTCTCTAAGGTTGCTATAATTATTCTTTAACTTGGGTTTTAGTGCAAGTTAGGCCAGTTAGTATCTTCGAGCGTACGCAGCGTAAGCTAGGCACGCTCTCTAAGGTTGCTATAATTATTCTTTAACTTGGGTTTTAGTGCAAGTTAGGACAGTTAGTATCTTCGAGCGTACGCAGCGTAAGCTAGGCACGCTCTCTAAGGTTGCTATAGTTATTCTTTAACTTGGGTTTTAATGCAAGTTAGACCAGTTAGGTATCTTCGAGCGTACTAGCTCGAACGCTGCGTACGTTAGCTCTCTAAGGTTACCTACCTTAAAGTGACATATTGTGGGATAAACTTTGTTTTGAAACAGGAAATGTTCAGAACCAAACGAAAGCTAACACATACAATGTACCAGTATAAATAAATACATTTTATTTTACAGAGCATAAACAAACTAGTAGTTTGTAAATATGTTTTATCTAAAGCTGTCTTTAAAACATCCTATTGCTTGGCCTAAAGCAGCTGACTTTATGTCCTAATTCCTCTTTAAGGTAATATCAATATAAACAATGGTTATTAATTAAACAACAGCTGTTGGTTAACAGCTCTGGCCTGAATCTATTGTTGGCAACTATGATAATCGATTCTCCTAAACTATTTAAAGTGAACAGAGTATGCTGTTTTAAGTTATCTTATATATAAGATGGAGATCGGCTCCTCATATTAGTCGGACATATCAGGTACACAAAATGGTATAAAAATACTGCTAATTACATATCCCACTTGTTCAGGAGTTGTTCGAGCCTTATTACACATTCAATATTAATTACCGGTTCATGTAGTCAATGTAATCAATTTAACGTATTAAAACCTGATGTCTATAAATGTTTGTTAAGGGTTTTCTGAAGTGGCTACTATCTTGGATTTTTATACCGTAAGTGCAATGTTAAATTTAAAACCATTTATTTTGTTTATTTTTTATCATAAAGTTGTTTGCAAGGTCTCATTTTAACCACAATCAAAATACGCATCCGCTTCACATTTTCTTTGTTCATTTTCAAATCATGTTCATTTGTCACGTAATTTACATTTATTAAGTACCAAGCTTGAACGTTTTTTCTTACGAAATACAAAATTTATAATCAAAAGTGAATCGCAAGGTGGATCCGCAATTTTAAAAAGAATTTCACTTTCATCACTCAAATGACAAAAGATGGATATATAATGGTTTTAAAAGAGGCAATGTCAAAGCGCTCAGAAATCGCACCGTTTAGATACAGAGGGTGGAGCACTGGAGACGCCGGTTGCTTTCTCTTTTACTGGAGCAGAGCCTTAAGGCTCGGCTCTCTAAATTCAAAAAGGCAAAGTTGAGTACCAATTTCAATGTTAAATAATCTAAACATACCTTCAATATTAAGCATATTTTCGTGTTGTCTTTGTCAAAAAACGAAAGCTGTATTCTTTTTTCTTAAAATAAAATAGATTTTGGATGTTGATTGATAAGGTTTTTTGCAAAGTATCTTTTTGCAACCGAGTAAAAAATTAATGAAGTTTACTTTTTTTTTTACTATTTATATCATACGTTTATGAAAACAATAAAACGGGTTTCGAAAATGTATTCAGCAATCAACATCCGCATATGAGAGTACTTCAAAATGAAACCAAATTTTTATATTTATTCCACGAATTAACGGAAAAAAACTACTTATTTTGTAGCATTGCTCTTATGGGAATCAGATTCAATATGGCGGACAGGGTAGCCTCCCCTTAATATTAAAATGTTGAGGAAATATATCACCTGTAGCAAAACTATTGCTTGTAATTCAGGCACAAATATAACACTTATGCCGTTGAAATTTCCTCTCGGGGCAAAAATTATACACAAAATAATGTTATAATGGTAATATTTTTCTGTTTTGGAATATATAACATTATCGGGATTCCTAAATATTGTCTAGAAAAATTAGAAATTTCTACCTCGTAGTAATTTTTCTATCATTCAGTCACTGGAAGTTATAAAATATACATTTTTCCTTCCAAAAATTTGTTGTGGCCAGTCTGCCAATTTCAGATTTAATTTAACTTAACAGCTGATTCTATCAAAATAAATAAACTGCAAGTCTAAACTATCGATAAACTGTGCAGTTTAAGTTTTTAAAATCTAATCAAAATAGTTGTGAGTTGCCGACAATAGTGAAAACTGTTATTAATATAAATCGTTGGTTACAAATGTAATCAGTGCTTAAGGGCATTTGTTCGATTTTTAGGAAAATATGGATTATTATTCCTTAAAATCTACTGATTCCAGTGATATACAACACTTAGGGATGATATATATTTATATGGTTAAAAAAATATGTAGTCATGGTACAGCTGCTCTACAAGCATTTCGTAAGATGGAAACGTAAACAAATATGACAATAGTGGTGTTTACAGGCTTGAATGTAACGACTGCGATAAAATTTACATAGGAAAAACCGGCAGATCTTTTGCGAAAAGATTTAAAGAACATTTGCCTACTCATAAAACCCCCTCCCCAGAATCAGATCTAGTTATGCCAAACATTTGATTGACACTAACCACTCCTACACTGATATAAACACTAACATGACCATTATCCAAAAAGAAAGAAAAGGCCGTCGTCTCAACGTATTGGAGGAATATAGCATTTACACTTCCCAGAAGGAAAACCCTAACGTACTCCTGAATGACAAATTGAGCTTTGCAGCTAACCCCATCTATGACTTAATCTCTAATCTCTAAACAAACAAATACAGCTGACCTATTACCAATTCACAAGCAATTTTTTCTTCAGTTCCCGTTCGGAAGCACAGTAACTATGCCAAATATTTATTTCATGAAACATTTGACGAGGAGTTATCCGATAAAACTTTGTATTTTTGTGTCGTGTTATCGTGTGTGTTCAGTGTTATTGTATATTGTTTTATTTAAGTGTTGCGTCCTACACCTGACGAAGCCGGCTGTGAACGGCGAAACAGCGCTGTAGTGTAACTACAAAAAATTATCAAGAATTGCTCCGACTACTGTATAAGCTAAATTATATATTGTATATATATCAGCAATTCGTAAAAATCAAATAAACTTTATAAACCTTCACGATTTTATAAAGAACATAATTTCGTAAAAGGTTTTTTAACTTTTCCGGAAACTGCGTTTTTAAAAACTATATGTCACTTATCTCAAAAAGTATTTGAGATATCTTAATGAAATTTTCAGCATAGGTTTATACCAACGAGAACTAGTCACGCACCTAAGGATATTTATTTATTTGGATTGTATATTGAATTAGGCCTATACCAGTTTTATTTTTTTTATGGAAATATTTAATGTAATTTATATAAAAAAAAACTTATTTTTTATTCGTTAAATAACAAATTATCTAATCTGTGACTATATAAATACATGCCCTTTGGTATAAAACAAAAATAAAAACTCTAGGTCTAATAGTTTTCAAGATATGTGACATTTCGTTAACATTACGGTTATATGTGGTTCGGACTGCCCTTAGAGGGACACGTTTTGGTTTTGAATCCGTTACTACTGTAAAGAAGAAAACTGTGAATGTGTTGAAACAAACCCATGCCTGTGAATGGTGGAAATCAAGACTGCGGAGCTGTGTTAGTGCAGATTTATAATGTAGGAGGCATGCATTAAAATTTTAATTTATATAGAATTTTTGATTAATTTTATTAGATAATAGGTATACCTAGTATTAAGTTATTTTTTTGACTGTTCAACTTTAGGGAAGTACGCTAAATTTAAAAAAATTTATTGAACAAACTATAAAATATGTTTGCTTAAGTTCTGAATAGCTACCACCTTGGCAATTAAAAGACATGAAGCCACTTTTATAATCTAAAGAAAAATATGTCCGAATTAGTTTTTTGTCATGCTAAATTGGTATTTTTAACATATTTTACTATGTCCCGAAACTTTTAATACTTGTATAAAAGAAAAAAGAAAATGTTCAATCCCCCAGCCAACTAGGAAATGGGCTGATGTTAAGTGAGAATTATGGCTTGAAAGTAAAGTAAAGGGCATGCATCGAGGTAAAGTGGTAGCAGCTGTGAGACCGGAGCAAATTAAATATAAAATGACAGAGTGGCCTCTTAGCTGAACCTACCCACAGCACATGTGTACACGCTGCTCTTTACTTTAATCCAATCTTACAGAGTTCACTTCTATTTTACAGTGTTCGGACAAAAGTAAAACTGATTAATTTTACGGTTATGTTTTTACTGTGAAGTCCGTTGTAATTGGATTTAAAAGCGACGTGTTTTACTACGTATGTTTCTGCGAATTCAATATTGACCATAAAAGCGTAAACTGAGGCGTTTCTGAAGTAATTATTTCTGTAAACTTTTGTAAATCACACAATTTGAAAAGTGGAAGAGGAAAGGCTAGTCTAAAAACTAGATTTGAATATAACTTTTTATATAACGAATTTATTTCCCACTTCGGCCCAGTATCATTTCGGCCCGAATTCCTCAGATGTGGCCTGCGGTTCAACTCCTCTACCTGCTCACTAGTAACTCTTCGACCCAAAAAATAATTGACAGGTCTTCACTAACTATTTGGGAGGATAGTATTTCATTGCATTTGTGAAATTTTCACTAAACTTTAACCAATTTCCACATAACTAGAAAGGTTTGGTTAGGTTAGGTTAGGTGTTTGCACAGTATACAGGTCATGGGCCTCTTACCTGAACTGCGTTCCTCAACCCTTGTCAATTTTTCGTCGGGCCGAAATGTTACTTCATTAGCTTATTTAATCAACAGTAAAAGCGAGTGGGACGAAGTGTTACTGTTTTTCTAAGAAATTTGAGTTTGGCCGAATTGTTACTGGGCCGAAGTGTTACTACACCTACATTTCGACTCTAATACCTTATATGACACGGCGATAAGAGTTCAAAAAGCCTGCAGAAATAACAGGTTCCGAGTACGCGAGATAACAGACTGACAGTTGCAGTCCTGCAGCCAGATGCTGTACAACAAAATGTACTGTCTTTAAATGTGCTGTGTTGTGTTTTGTGTAATACATTTTAATGTTTGACGACCTCGATTGTGTAATTTATTTACTGTGTCTGAAGATGGGATAAAAGTCCCGACACGCGTCACATACACAAAAAAAAAGGTTACATATTATTAAAAAAGAACAATTTCTTTCATATTCTTTTTAAAGATCCTACGTAATCTATCTTAATTTTTTTTTAACGACGCGACGGCTATTTTTCCTAACATTTTCAAGTCAGAGATACTCCTCTAATCTTGCTGTGACATTTCCTGACAAAAGGAAGAGTTTAGCTGTGAACCCTTTTCATTCCAGCGACCTTGATACTTTCTCAGTGTCATCCTACATACTGAGTAGAAGAGACCAACTATGTGGTGCATACATCGAACAAACGACACTTGGCCTCAACTGAAATAAATTGCATTTCACCTACAGAATATTTTTGTCAACCCGCAGTACATTTTCGGGGCTGGGGTGATTTTTTTTAAGAAACTCCAAACTGAACATAGGTCAAGAATTATATTTTTCAAAGTCTTTTTTTTACAAAAAAATACTCACCCGGATTCAGTTTAATTTGTTTTCTCTAAACGAAAAATTTTGGATTTTGTGTAATTTTATTTACTTTCATCAAACGGTATTATTTTTAGGACTAAATATTTTTCTAAAATTTATAATGAAATCAGTTTGGTACTTTTCCAACCTTAAACACATTTGAAACTTTGTCGAAATTTTAAATTTATACCTACAAAATTTCGAAGTGCAATGTAGGTCGTGTGATAAGTAAAGAATAATTTTAATAAAGCCGAAAATGTTTTTACTTAAACTTTGGACTTACCGCTCTTTAGATTTTCCTCTTTCCAAAAATGTACAACATGTTATTGAAATTGTACTAAATAAGTGTAATAAAAAATAAACAATGCATCCGTTACCATGGAAATAAGCGCTAGAATAAATCGTCGTGTCCTTGCATACAATGCTTATTGTTGTAAATAAGGTATTTTATTTCTTTGAGTTGGCTAAAAAAAAATCAAACTGAAGAGGACTCTAGTTAAGAGGAAACTGGAGGATATGTATGCACATGAAGATGATCCAGACAACCCAACATAATGTTCTGGAGGCCATTAGCAGAAGCTAGTTGTGAATCTTGCATTCCCTATTACAGCTTGCCCGTTTTCCGAAAGTTTGTTTTTTTAACATAACAATACACATAACTGAAAACTCGTTTAAGATTTTTGACCAAATTATTACCATATGTTTAAAGCATAATTATGTAGTTATCACAATATTAATTTAAAATATCAATAAATGAAATACCTAATAAAAAAATTTGGAAAACGGTTGATCCTAAAGGCCATCCATGTAACTTCCCGCTAAGTTTAATTACAACAAACACTATTTTTGGAAATTTTGAACTGCCATAACTTTTGAATGAATCAACCGATTTTTATGCGATTTGCGGCAATCGATGCAGTTTTTTAAGTCCATTGAAAGAATCAACAACAAAAATTTTTCAGATGAAAAGTTTCGGAGAAATTGACGAAAAACACTTTTTTTATTTTCTTTCGTTCACGATATCTCGCGAATGAATCAACCGATTTTTATGCGATTTGCGGCAATCGATGCAGTTTTTCGAGTCCATTGAAAGAATCGACAACAAAAATTTTTCTGATTAAAAATTTTGGAGAAATTGAGAAAAAAACCCTTTTTTTAATTTTATTTCGTTTAAGATATCTCTCGAACGAATTAACCGATTTTGACCGGACTGGTAGCGATCGACGTCGCTTTTCAAGGTTAAAAGCTGATTAGATTTTGGAATTGATCGGTAAAGACGTTTAAAAGTTATTAAAAAAAAACCTGATTTGAAAAATTTTTATTTCTTAGTTTTTTCGAAATTTCTCAGAACCTACCGGTCCGAATTAGTTGAAATTTTCAGGAAATCTAAGTTTGATGGAACTCTTTAGAACGCCGTTTGGTAGGATCCAGTCGGTTAAGCCGTTCAAAAGTTATAAGCGGGTCACATACTTACATACACACACACATACATACAGACAGGGTGACACCCTCTCGGGAGTGGTCAGGGAAGATTCCTAGGACCTCAAAACGTCGAGATCTGATGAATACTCGATTTTCGAAAAACGGGGTGAAACCAATAACTTCCCGATTTTAGAAAACTTTAAATTTTCTTAGCGGGAAGTTAAAAATAATTGATAAAAAATCATATCTACTAAACTTATCACTTTTTAAATTAGATACTGTGTACTAGAAAAATGTATAATAAAAAACATTTTAAAAAATTCTGAGTTTATCTTTACTACAATCAAAGTTATATGTATTTTAGTTACCACTGAGTTTAATAGGCGTTTGGAGTGCCCTTAAGTTAGCGGTTTCCGAGATATTTTTCAATACAAATTTTAAACGGTCGCCATTTTTAAAATATATGAAAAGTTTTCGGTTTTTTGTACATGGGTAAAAGATGTCATACCAAATTATTTAAAATATGCATTCTAAATTTGAGTTCAATATATTTCTACATCAAAAACTTTAAAGTATTTTGTAAAAAATAAAAACAAATGGTAGATATCTGGAAAAACAACCATTTCCGAACTTATATTTATATGAACTTTTTTCTTTATATTGACTAGTAGAATACGTCTTAAAAGTTTCACCGTTTCATCTTGTACTACCCTGTATAAACAATATAGAATTAGTAAATAATTATTGTCACTTATGATTTTTAGTGTTTATAATTTTTATTTTGAAAAATGTATACCGTTATTAGTATAGAAAAGACTTTATTAATTTTGTCCGTTCGTTTACTTTTGTTAATCTCAAAATATAGATATTGCACGGGTGAGCTGTTAAACTCTGAATAGCCATTGATACGTCAATACACACCACAAATATCTGGTCCGTTCTTTCAACAATTGTTTAGCATTTTTACCAGAAACTAAACACAGACGCATTCACTTTCACTTAATTGTGTACACGAAATTACTTTCAAACTCTTACAATATTACAACACAACTTTGAGTTTATAATTCAAAACTGAAATAATTTTCTTCGAGATGTGTCACAAGAAATAACAATAAACAAGTTGTACGTACTGAATACATTTAACGAAAAATCCATCTCCTGACAGTCACTTCGAATACATACTTTAAAAACTATCTGCTCCATAAATCACACCAGCTTCTGAATTTATTGTTATAGTAGATTTTATTTATTTCCGTGTTGCAAACTATAACTTTCCTCTATTGAAAAGGGTAACTTTAAAATTGACTAACATTTATATTTTTATATCGAGTTAACCATCCATGAATGGATGACAAGTCTTCATTCAAGCTTGCAGCTAGAATTGGAAATAGGCCAAGTTGTACATTTGTGCTGTAATAGATACAAATGTAATATTGTTGGAACGAAGTTCCTTTACGCTGCATAAATAAATAGAAAATGTAACGCGTAACGAAAACCCGTTATCAAATTG